>UELV01164072.1:0-25163 GCA_900490015.1 Megastigmus stigmatizans
GGAGTATTTTAACAAAAAATCGGTATCGCCATTCGAAAGAACAGCTCAAAATACGTCGGATATGTTCTATTTCAAATTTTTTCAAACCTTTTTTTTAGTTGAAAAAGTTGTTGAAAATTCGGGGTCTTGGTCGTTAATGGGTTAATTTACTGCATAAGCTTATTTTATGAGTATAATTGCCATTTGCAAATATTATGACGAGTAATTCTCTTTCCCCGTTCGCTGAACATATCAAGTATCTTACAGCTTTAAAGATGCTCTACCAAATGTGTGGCATTTCAGGAAACATTGACGCTGCCGAGAAGTTGTCAGGCGCAATATGAGCCAACCAGCTAGACGAGCAGCAGTAGCAGCAGCAGCTTCAATCGAGTCCGCTACCGGTGCTGTCGTTACGAAGCCCGGCGCTCCGGAAATTGCGTTGGCTGCAGTCAACGCAAAACTGCGTCCCTGATGCAGCGGCCGAGAGACTGGAAGCCAAGTTCGTTGCAGCTCTTCCTTTTTCCACGGACGCCGAGATGCCAAAAAGGGCCACACGCGTCAAGCTTTACCTTTCCGAATTTACGGTGCACTCGGTGCGTCCGGACATGGTTACGTAACAAATTTACTGCAGTCTGTACTTACGGTGGAGGACCGTGTCAGTGTAGACTGGACAATGCTAAAAATATACTAGCAGAGTTAAGAAAGTTTCATTAATAATGTTATTTTTTTTTTTTGAGCTACTGTTCCGTTGTGGTGTTTGAAAAGGAGGGCGAGTTGAGGTTTAAGTAATTTATTGGAACGATGTAGAGGGCTTTGGGCATTTTAAAGTTTGCTGAATGCTAAAAGTTTTGTCAGTTTTTGAAGAGGCTGATTATGGTTGATAAATAATGCAGGAAGGGTTTTAATCGTGTAAGGGAAGAATTTTAATCGTCTAACTTTAGTTGAATTGTACTTTGACGTGAGATCATAATCGGCTGCGAAATTACTTTCATGTATAAATTATTTAACAAGTTCTAATTTTATCTTTCACTTAATCTAGATCAATATTTCTTCAATCATAAAAGAAACCACACTTAAATCTTAAATTCATACTGTTAAGTACCTTTTTTTTAGGTATAACTTATAAACTAGCGCTCAGCGATGTTTCGCTGTTTGCACATAAGGCACAACCGTCAGTTTTAGTTAATAACTTTTAAGTTTCTTTACAGTATTCATTAAGTATTGATCCAATATTGAAATACCGTTTTTAGAGCTATTCGCTTGTAGGATAAAGTTTTCTTGTAAATATATATATATATATATATTGTAAATTATATTACAATTACCACGATCATTTGCTATGTGCGTAGACATTTTTAATAGAAGCTTTAGAAATTTTTATAATATAACGTTTTAAGAATGAGAAAGAATTGCGATAATGAGTATAGAATTTGAGCCTGACTCAATAATATTAGGAAAATAAAGTAAAATATAATTTTCCTTCGAGATAGTTTATTAGAAAACAGCAATCACAGCTGACTCATTATACTTTCTCTCGTTATTAATTAATTAATTATAACTGACATTAAAAATTAAAGAGCAAATCAGTATGAAAAAAAAAAAAAAAAAAATTAAAAGCAAAATTAATATATGTATATAGCTAGTAGTAATATTAACAACATGCCATAAATAACAAAAATACAAATGCAGCTTGTCTGCTATAATCTACAAAATTGAAATCGACTCTACGTTGCGCGTGAACTAATTATTGCAAATCTATACTTAGTTATAATGAAAGACCATACTACATCAAAACCACGCCACTCGTGTTCTGCTAGCGGCCGTTGCGTAGCGAGACGTACTATAGTGTAACGTACAGCCTCAGTACAGCTCGGTCCAACTCGTTCATAGTACTTAGTGTATATTATATCATCACATTGTGTTTACATCAGTTGCGCGGCGGCCGGCAAATACATTCGCGAGACGAAGAAAGGTTATAAGTAAAGGATAGGATTGTGAGTACCTATGTTGCAAGGAAAGAGATGTTCATGTTCGGATCAATGGACGGCAATCAAACATCGGGGACTAGTTATAACACTTACACGGTATTTATTCTTAATAACTATAGGGCTGAAAGATGCATTTTGAAATTTTTAAGATACAGATTTATGCTGGAGTTAAATTCCTTCTGCTACTTAAGGTGAGTTTTTATGGTAATAAATCTTAATATGTATCTAACCTTATATCTTTATACTTAAAATATTAATTAAGATACAAATATAGTAACTAAATTTTTCGACTTCCTTCTTTTTATTGTGTATTTTTTAGTCGTACTTTTTATTTTAATATTAAATAGATATATATTTTAAAGTAAATATTAAACTAAAATGGTTCATTCTGGTCAATTTTACTAGGTGAATTTTATTTATATCAATAGAACATGTTTTATATTTCATTTAACTTAAATTATTTACAAATTATGATTAGAGTAAGATTTGAAACAAAAAAATTTCTTGTCATTAAAATTCTAATATTTTTTATGTTTGTTTTGAAGCGACCTGCAAATCTACTTTCCAAGTCATTGTGCTGTATACAGCTCTTGTATTCATCGCAGCTGTTATGGTCTGGGCATTATTATCATTGATAAAGTAACTTTTATTTCAGTTCTTAATTTAAAATGTTTTAAATAATTTGTGCTCAATATATACTTTCTATGGTTCACGAGTAACCTTAAATATACAAAAAATATACTTAGATATTATTTGAAATTATTTTGTATAGTATATAATGGAATAATTAATACGGTCTGCATGGATTTGTCATGAATATGAAACATGTATTGGATTTTATTAAACCGTAAATTTTTTTATTCTTTTAATTATAATTAATTTTTATTCTTTCTTAGTCCAAGAGTATTTATCTTGAATTTGACATATTGTAATATTATTTTAAAAAATATCAATGGTCATAATTTTTATTGCTATTTAAATTTGTCTATTTTGGTTCTTTCAATCAGTTAGCTGGTTTGAATTAGTATGATGGTTCAATTTAAAATTATCATTATGCTTTTTCTTATGATGTAAAAAATAATTGTTTATGTTTGGTTGCTGTGTAGCTGTTGTGTATGAATGTTCAAATCTACTTTCCACTGGTACTTTATACCTATTCATATTCATGACATCTAGTCTATATGTCGCTATCATTGGTAAGGTGAGTCTCTTATTTCAGGTCTTAATTTAAAATATTTCAAATAATTTGTATATAATTTTTATGGTTCAAGAGTAACCTTGTAAGGGGCATGTCATTGCCCGCGATCGATACGAACGCATTTGCGTTTATCGATCATAGGGGACGAGGTAAGGGCGCTATAATCAAACGATACCTCACGTGACCAAGGCGTAGGTGCTCGCATCATGTTGCTAACGGAAGAAAAAGGAGCAGCTCGCTCTCTCTTGATCGGGACACCGGCTCGAAAGGACCTACTAGCAACTGTGCGAACCTAGTATAGTCTGCGGCGGGAACGGCAGCGTGGCGTACGAAATTCCAACTACGCACCATCGAGGCCCATTGCGTTGGTCGCACGAAAACATCTTCAAATATTCCGACCGAACCAAACGAAGCAACCTACATCGAGGCCAGAGCGTAGTAGGGACATCAAGTGATCCCGATCAAGACGAGCCATCGTTCGAATCGCCCTAATTATTAAGATAAGTTGCAGCGCATTTCTCCCGAACTAAAGACTGTCAATATTGCACAATTATAACATAGATTTTTATACCAGGAAAGGGAAAGCTCGCGATTGATTATCTTTATACGATATATCATATTAAATGTAACTGTCTACATATTAATACATTTTGTATATGAATATTTTAAAGATAGACTCTCTTTTTTTTCCTTTCCATACATATTGTATTTATAAGATATTATAAGTAGAATTAACGAATTTTACAACCTTAAATATACAAAAAATATACTTAGATATGATTTGAAATTATTTTGTATAGTATATAATGCAATAATTAATACGGACTGCATGGATTTATCATGAATATGAAACATGTATTTTATTTTTAGGGGCCGTAACTTTAATATCAGTTATAAAGTGTTATTCGTTAAAGTTCTTCTTCTTTTAATAATAATTAATTTTTATACTTTCTCAGTTATAGATTATTTATCATGAAATTGAATTATTGTAATTGTATTTTAAAAAATATCAATGGTCACAACTTTTTTTGCTACCAAAAATTTATCGCTTTTGGTCCTTTCAATCAGTTAGCTGGTTTATACTAATCACTATTTTTACTCTTTATTTGTATAAGAATGTGTTAAATTTCATTTAATTTATTAATTTTTTAAAAATATTTGTATCATTAGAAACAAAGGATATTAAGCGACTGGTGTGATAAAATACTTATGATTTTAATTGTTCTTTGTTGTATGTACTGTTTTGAAGTGACGATGATACTAAACTGCATGTACTGGTTATAAAGATTAAGGCTTGACGCTGCTGAGATTAGAAAGATAAATAATTGTTATAAAGTGTACTGGTCTCTTTGGTTATAATTAACTGTCACCCTTGACAGTTTAATTCGACCAATGGATTTATTTAAGAGTTTACGTTAGACTGAACTTATCTTAATTGTATTTTTAAGAATATCTATGAACACAGTTATGGTGTTTCTAATTGAAATTTATTCGTTGTAAGTTACTTGATATAAATCAATACACTTAATTTTTATAAATAAAGAATCTATTATTTTTGTTCAATTTACAGATTTTTTAACTATAATAATTACACTAAAGTTGAATTAGAATTTGAATTAGAATTAGATAAATGATCTTAAGCATCTGGTGTGAGAAAAAACTAATAATTATTTATGTTCTGTTGCTGTATAGCTGCTGCATTCAAGTACCTACTCCAATTTTTCAAGCGATGGTGCTATTGAATAGCATCACCTGATTGCTCTACGGATTAGTACTTGAGGCGCAACCACCTTTTCATCATTCTGCTGCTTTCTTCCAAATCTTCAAGGATGCTGTATCTTAGATGAACTCGAGTCAAATTTATTATGTTTAACTCCAAAAATGACGGTTTTTATACTTCGATTCGCGTTTTAATCTTTTTACACTGCTATTTTGAAAAGAACCACTTTTAGAAAAAAATGTTTAAGAAAGAAAAGTATTGTCTTTTTACGCTCTACAACTTTTATATGTAATGCTTTTATGAGAAATTAATATTTTTATTGTTAAAACTCAAAAAATGTCATTTTTAGCTAATTTAAGAGGTTTAAATCGTTTTTTCATTGTTATTTTGAAAAGAATCACTCCTAGAAAAAAATGTTAAATAGACCAAAGTTTTGACACTTTAATGAAATATTAATATTTTTAATGTTAAAGCCCAAAAAGCGGTCTTTTTGAGCTAATTTAAAGTTTTAATCGTTTATTTATTGATATCCTGAAAGGAACTGACCCTACGAAAAAGTTTATGATAGAGAAAAGTTTTATTTTTTTGTACTCTACAACTTTTGTATTTAACACTTTCATGAAAAATTAATATATTCGATGTTAAAGCCCAAAAGAGGTCTTTGTTAGCATTTTCCACCATTTTACCACTGTTATCGTGAAAGGAATTGATTTTAGAGAATAGTGTTTAATAGGAAAAAGATGTATTTTTTTTTATTTCTTGTACTTCGTCTATTTATACTCTAAGAAATAATTTTTTTTTTTAAGTTATAGCTAAAAACCGTTTTCCACTATTCTTAAAGGGTGTGCCATTTTGAAGCATTTCAATGGATATGGCACAAAATAGGAACGTTTCTATTTTACAATATAATATGGTAATCCCCAAAATTTCGACAAGATTAGTAAAATATTGATGGAGAAAATCGTTTCACAAAAAAAAATTTTTCTTTCAAGCTATAGCTAAAAAACAATTTTTTCAATTCTTAAAGGGTGTGTCATTTCGAAGCCTTTCGATGGATATGGCCCAAAATAGGAACATTTCTATTCTACAATATAATGAGGTAATCCCCAACTTTTTCCACAAACTTTTGCAAGTGCAAAGTTACTTAAACAAGATTGCAACAGTCTGAGACGAACATGTATATAAGTTGTTGCACAATTAGCGAAGCATCGTTAATTTTAAGTGTATGTGTATAATAAGTACTAGTTTTTTTATGGGGGGGGAGGGCAAGCCAAATAAGTCGAATACTATAAGTAAATGTAATTGTGCGTGAAAATAAAATTCGTCGTCGTCTTTTTGTAGTTACAGAAAAGAGCGCAGAAGAGAAGTAAAAGGCTCGATTTGGCTGTGTACATGTAAAGGCATCTCCAACTATCGTCGATGAAACAGTAACATTTTGGTTAAGCATTTACCAACAATGGGAGTACCTTTTTTATATTAATTGAAACAACTTTAGTAAAAAATGGCAAAAATTATGTGGAAATGTGATGACAAAGTGATGTGAAAAAAATATTGTTTCTGTTTAATCCGAACTCAAATAATTAACAAATCCTGCAAAATATAATCGTTTTATTAGTCTTGACTCCAAATTAATCATGCACTAAATATTTTATAATTGTGAAAAAGGTCAATCAAATGTATATTTAATATTTACATTAATTAATTTTTGATTTGGAGTTAATTATTATCTTAATATGATTTTTCTTACTCATTATCAGTTTATTTAGACTTTAATATGATATATTACGAAAAATATTGATGCAAGTCTCGAAACCAGTAAGGACATTATGGAAAAATATAATAAAGTATCTGAAGTCTTGGTAAGCTAATTCAATTTTGTAGACGCATTCACTACTTTCTAAGAGAAAATGTCTTTATTTTCAAGGGAATATTTATAAATGTATTGTTGGACAAACTAATAATGTTATACTTATTGGAGATCGAATTAATGTTGACTTTTACTATTTGAATCAATATCGACCATCGTTTACGGTTTTCAATTTAGATAACTTCAACGAACAGGTTGTGCTCTATCATTACGATAATTGCAATATCGTTCACAGTATCAATGAAAGCACCATAGGTCAGAAAAAACATCGTCCAAGATATGTCGCTCTCAGTGTCTTGAATAGTTCTCAGCTTATACTTTTATTAGAAGGCTTAAGATTATCCATTTTGTGGGACCAGAACACTGTCGTCTTATTAGTCGATAAAAATGTACAAAACGAGTGCAACCAGGTTCAAAGTTCATGAATATAATATGGGATTTTAATATTTTAACCGCAGTATATCAATGGTTGGTAAAATTTCAAACATTACCCAATAAAGAACGAACGGAATAAAACAAACCAACAATGAAAATTCAGAAATAATATAAGAAAAAGTATAAAACCCACTTTTTCCGTATATTAATGATGAAATTCGTATTATATACGGAATATTTTTTTTATCGATATCTCATATTTCAGCCGCACGTTTTCTCATAATCTGCTGTATTGAATTACCCAGCTACTTATATAAAAGCAAAAATAATGTATTACTAACATTTTTTACTAGCTGTGAGAAAACTCATTGAAAATTTTTTATTGGGTTTGAAAGCACAAATATCTATGGCCACATTGCTATTAGGCTGATCAATCAATAATTTTTCTACTTTAAATACAGGATCTTTGACGAAACAATCGCAAAATTTTGGTGAATTTGACAGAAAAATGGCCTATAACTTTTCCGCAACACATTCTTCGTAACATTTGGTATTGGCATTCGAAATTTTTCATACAAGTGCATAAAGTTGGTATTTCCGGTACAATAATATTTATAATATAGAGCAGCTGAATGATTTGAGCAGCTATAGGAGTCACGTATTTACAATTGATAGTTTGACGGAGGATAATCCTGATTGTAGACTTACATTGTTCAGAGACCACCGAAACATAACCTTAATAATAATAGTTGGTCACCTGGTAATTCGCTAAACTTTAAGAAGAATGATTATGTTAGTCTTTCCAAGTACTCTATATGTATATAGGGAAACAGCGAATTTCATACAGGATTTTCAGTAGATTATTATAATAACAGCCTTATTAAAACTCCTAGTTCATAATGAACATTAATTTCTTTTTTATTGAAATAAAAAGCGATGAGATAAAATGTGTTGGTCAAAGAAGAGGGTAAAGGTTGTAACTATAAATGAGATAAACAGTTATTTTTAAAATATTATTTTAATATAATATATACTATAAATAGAATATATATTATACTATAAACTAACTTATATTATAAACATATAATATAATGTGTCTGATTTTTAAAGTACCGTCTTTCACATTCTTAGTTAGAATCAGCCTAGAAATCTATTTGAATAAGTTTTAATCATTTTTTGGTAAATACAATATCTACATATAATTAGAGAATAATATACATCTCAATATTAGGTAGTACATAATAAAGATCTTAAGCACGGTATACAAGAAATAATCCATTATTTCATAAAAGTTTAATAATTCTTTATCAATATTGAGCTTTAAAAGACATAAAAAAGGAAGAGTAGGAGGCACCAGAATCGAGGCATGAAAAAGCTCGTATTCTACTGTGCAAATACACTTTACCAAACACAATAAGAATCCATCCCTTTCATCTCACTTCAAAGAATTGAAGTTTAATAAGAACAGCTCGAACCGAATGTACACGTACACAACCTTTCCGTACATCACACACACATAGAGACACACACACACACTTGTTCACATTAACACCGAAGGATTTACCCGCGAGTCCTGGCGCGCAATATGCCAGCGAGGCAATTTTATTAGGCTGAAACGCGCGTTTCGTTATGTACAGCCAGAGAGGGAGAGAGAGAGCAGCGAAGAAAAGGTATTAACGCAATTCTAATTAGCCCCGGCAGCCTACGGTAGCAGCAGTCCTTGGGGGTTTTGTGTTTCTTTGGAAAAGTCAAGTCGCTACTGCCAAAGCGTAGAAGAAGAGAATGTCGCGCAATGTCGCCGTCGCCACCACCGCCGCTGCCGCCGCCGCCGCCACGCGTAGCAACAGTCTGTTGGCACGGCTAAGACGGTTTTTGCTCCGCGACCGAGGTTCAAAAATAGATTTTAATTTTAATCAACGCAAACTGCTGCGATTCTCGTTGGATTCTAGAAATTATTATGATTACTTTGCAATTTCGAAATAAGCGTACAAAACTAATATTATATTATAGCTGGATATTTTGTTTTTATTTCAGCATTTATAAAATGATATTTTTTGATTTTCTGATACTTACGTAATAAGTATTTATTTTATAGCTTTTGAAACTTGAAATTTAAGTACAATAAACATAAAGAACGATTAATATTCAAAAACCTCATTCAACGATCTTTCAAGCTTAGTTGATTGACCTAAACATAATAGATTGATACTCCTTTTTTAAATTGTGGCATGTACTTTGCACATCGTTCAGTTGGCTTTGTTGTTCCATTAGTTGAGGTATTTCGTTATTATCATACTTTTTTCGCTATCGTAAAGCTTCCTTTAGGTCGAGGCAAAACGAAATTAAGGAAATAATTGGCCATTGTATAATTAGAGTCTTAAATATCGCAGCAAGTAGTGACAAAATCCATTTTGTTTGCAAGAGCAGGAGAAGGCGCAGACAAACTATGCCATACAAGAAGCAGGACCGCAAGAAAGGAAATAAAGCGAGGGGGGGGGGGGAGAGAAGGAAAATTCCTAGGTTATGCCAGCCAGCGCATAGCTTAAGCTCCCTGTAGCCTTTTGTCTCGCGCACCACTCGCGAGAGCCAGATGACTCGATCAGTCGCGGATAAATCACGCGTCCCGCCACCCCTCTTTCGCTCTCTCTCTCTCTCTCTCTCTCTTTCGCTCTCTCCCTCTTTCTTATACTCATTCCCGTGCGCGCAGCGAATTGTTGAAGCGAACAATACGCAAGAGCCGCAGGTAGAAACACGAAGCGGTGGATGCCTTTGGTTATATTTGGCGAGCCGGAAAAACTTTAATGAATACAAAAGCCGCGACGAGAGAGAGCCCGATTTTTCAGCGCGCTGAATTTGTCGCTTGTAACTATTGACTTACAAGAGGTTGAAGCTGGGGGGAGAGATTTTTGTTGCCTCAAATATGCATTGTTTCCGAGGTTCGACAAGGTCAGTTGGTGGGTATTTAACGTAGTTCTCTCTCAGCCGAGCAATGGAATAATAATTAACAGATTTTTTATACCGTGAATATACGTTAACTTTTTACCTCGGCGAGGTTCACGACATTTCTCGACTTGGCCAAATAGCTGCGACTAATTAAGCTAGTGCTCGATTAATGGTAAACTATTTAAACTCGATGAAAATCAATTAATTCTATTGTTCGGATAGAACAGAGAAAGAAGTATTTTATTTACAAATTTTACATAACAAGCATCCTATATATTGGCATCTTATATTTCTAAAGAAAATATTTGAATACGAAATGAAAAAAGACCGGCTTACAATGCCTTATACCGACGGTGAAACGTTGTCTCTCTGATGTCATTTTTCACCCTATATATCACAAGCATACACGCTTAAGCGCTGGTAAATTGTTAAATCCCTAGAAAATTCCTTTCGCTTTTTTTTTTTAATTCACCATAAAGGCTGCCGCGCAAAGCGAAATCCATAATCCAGCGTCTGCTTCTTTCAGCCTCGTTCGCACCTCGTTTCCTCCTTCTCTTCTCTCCCACTGTTGTAAGAAACCACGCAGGAAGAGGGCAACGGCACGAAAAAAGAAAACGAGGATCCTCCCGAGGAGCTGTGGAAGAAAAATCCTCCCCGCCAACGAAACAGGACATCGTTTTGCATTTATTCATCGACTTCCTTTATTCCTAGGTTTTCCTCCTTCCCTTATCTCCTCCTTCTCGTGTATATATATATATATATGCGGTGAAAGTCGAGGCAACGTATAGAGTCGCGGGCGTATCTCCGCAAACGAGAAAATGTGCGTGGCGTATTTTGGACAGGCAGCAGTACGCGGCCCGCGTAATACATCAAATTTTAATCGGGATAATCCCCGAGCTTTTCTCTCTTTTTCTTCATCTCGACGCCGTGTGTGCACTTTTTCCCATTTTCTCCTCGGCGAAAACTCGTATATACAGTACAAGTGTCTGCGATAAGGTTCCAATATTTATTCATCGCTGCATTTGACTTTTTTCTCCCTCCGCCGCCGCGTTTTCACTCCTTTCAGATGCCGCCCTGCCTCTCTCCTTCTCTTTCTCGGCTGCTGCTGTCGCCCGCCACTGCGAGAAAACGTTATACCACGTCGACGGTCGTATTATTTTCGCGAGATCGAACGGCTGAATGCGAAGCGACGTGGTATAGGCAAGAGAGAGAGGGAGTGTGTATAGGTAATTCATGCGGAAGGAGTTTTACGGAGGATTTTATGTATCGACGGTAAAGATTCTTACGAGGAGTTCGCGCTCGCGTGTCGTGAGAAGTTTTGCACGATCTGCCAAAATGATATTTTACTTTGAATTGAAAAAGTTGAATGCAACCGGCTTTCATTAAATTCACCTTTTTTAGACATGCAAATAGTTTTCATTTGATTTCAATAGCCGCTTCCTCTTTAATTTTTTAACTAGTTCCAGCTGCGATGGATTCTATTCATATATAAACGAGTAATTAAAAAATACACTGTTTCTGTTTGTGTGAAAATTGAAATTCCTTTCATAATTATTTAGTTCGATTTTCCTAATAATATTTTTTATTATCTATCAAATCTTGCTACTTTATTAATTTTAATTAATGGAAAGAAATCAACGAACAGTTATAAAAACTATTTGCATTTTATTCGCACGACAGAAAAGCAAATAAGTAAATTAAAATTTTTCGAGTCTACCTTTCTATATTCCGCACAGTCGAAGCCGGCAAAAACAAAGTAGATAGATCCCTGTATAAGCCAGACACCAATTGCCGCAAAGTTATAATAACGTTAGGAAGCTGTGGGATTTGATTAAATTTTAATTTCTACAGAATACACGCACAAACTTGAGAACGAGTTAAGTAAATTTTACTTCAAATAAAACAGTCGTGGGTGGGCTCTTTTGATAAACAGACGTACTCCTGGGAATCATCGGTATGTCTTTCGCATTGCTTAATTTGCTTCATTGCCGCCACCATCCCGGTAGAGTCTTAATTAAGTTCTCGTATTAAAAAACTTCAATAATACGACGCGTGATATTAAAACATTTTGCACCCTCGTGCTAGATCATTTCTTTGAATTTCTTTCTTCATTAAAATCTAGCCTTTTGACCGTAATAGCCTTAAATTAGAGATGATTATATGTATATACATATAATCATCTCTAATTATATTAATTTTACCAACAAATTATACCCTATAGTTAACCTAAATTATATGACATTAATCATCAAGTTTTAGCAAAACAGTGGATCGAAGGCTTGTTTCGTCATGAATCCGATGGTTCGACAAAAAAAAACACCTCAATTAATCTGTAACACCGAGTACCATAAATTCTCACAAGAATCGAAGCAATCCAGCTGAAACCTAACGCTCGAAAAAAAACACACATACACAAACACATTGGCGCGAACTCACAGGAAGTTGATGAAGCAAATGGAAATGAGATCGAGCTTCCAAAATCGATCCGGAAATCTCGTTGCACGCCGGGCCGAATAGATATTCTTCCTATTCCCGCCCTCTCTCCTGCATATTGTGATTGCCGTAGAAACGGCGCCGGTCTCCCGGGTACCATCATTCCATCCCTCTCTCCCTCGTCCCCTCCGTACATATATATATATATATATAGACAGGTCTCCTAGCGCAGTTTGTAACGGTTCTACGCTGAGGCAAAGGGTTGCACACGTAACCGCAGACCCGTTACAAGCGCCTGTATCCCCCCCCCGTAGCAGCAGCAGTGGAGAGCAGCGCTACTCTACGGCAGTGTATATATATGGCTCCGGCCCCAGCCAAATTGAAACTGGTCTTTGCATCGGATTAACTCTTTGCACGTTTCTCGCGGGGCGCACGTAGAGAGACGTGTGCACACACGTAGTCCTTCTCCTCGTATCTATGACACACAGAGACTCTCTCTCTCTCTCTCTCTCTCTCTCTCTCTCTCTCTCTCTCCTATCAATTTCCACATTAGTTGCTCCCGGGACTCTCCGCCTTGAATTACGAGGCGACGCTGCTGCTGGGCGTGAGTGAGATACCTGACCCTGATAGCGCACTTGTCGCTGATATGAAGCGAGCTGGCTACGTGGAAGATTCGGAATTACCCGACGTATAGTGCAGTTGGCCTGGGCTCTGTGTGGCTTCGTTTCGCGACTTGCTGACTGGGTCAAAGTTAGTTTTTAAAAGCCGCGGATGCGTGACGACCTGCGCTTGATGAGGTGGTTTTCCTTCCAAAATTGAATTTCTCCCGCTATTTTACATGATACTCGAGGATGATAAATATAAATAAACGTATTTTCTTCATTAATTGACATTTCGCAAAAGTTAAATATGAAGTGACTACACCAGCAAATATTTTCGCGAATTAAGAGAATTGAATTGTCGTGAAATAGGCCGCGCGCTGAGTCAAATTCTGATACTTTGAAAGTCGCGTTTTTTTTTTTCGGGAAAAATTATAAATGTGTTTTTAATCGTCAAAATTGTAAATATCTATCATCCTCGGATTAATAAAAACGAAATTAAATTATATAATACTTTTTTAATTTAACGAATGCGGCTAGAACAAGCATCCAAAATTTAGCGATGAGAGTATGGGGCATTAATTTAAGCGCTGCACGTGATGCATTCATAATATTATAATTATGTTATAATGCTAAACGCAGCAGTGATATTACTTATGTGGCATCATAGAGGTATTTCGTTTCGAATATGTTATGGATTCGTAGTTTCATAAATCACTTCTATAAACTATTATAATTTCAATCACGCATAATTTGCTAAATTAATTACAGCGGAATAAGAAATTTGATATCCTTCACATTATAATAATAACGCGACAACCTAATCGCTAGTTTATGCTCAATAATTTTGTTATTGCGTGGAAACAAAATGTTGTTACGATAAATTACTCAGCCCCTGTATTTTCCCTCTCGCAAAAGTATCCAAACGAATATCTCGCAAAATATATTATCACGCAGCGAAGTAGGAGCAGCACCACCACTGGCAGTATACGCAAGCAAGACTACAACGAGAGTAGACACTCGCAGGTATCATTTGGTTTGGTGCGGCTGCAGGAAAAGCATGTGTCTTCATTAGGTGTCGGGCGCAGGAGGGCAGGTATGTGCAGTGTCGCAGTTCCATTGAATAACGTCGTGGAAAGCGCGGAGAGTTTCGTGGCCCGAATTAAGCTTCGAGCGCATCCTCCCTTCACTGTATATACCTGAGGCACAGCCGGGGCACCGAGTCTCGCGATACTCCTTGCGACTCGACGCTGTTTTGCATACCTCCCACGAGAGAGAGAGAGAGAGAGAGAGAGAGAGAGAGAGAGAGAGAGAGCCATAAATGCATTGCGCCTGAGCATTTAATGCGCCTTGTAATCAAGTCGAGCGCCTTCGAACGTTATTGGGTGTTTTTTTTTCTGCTGCGGACGTGCAAGTACTCGACGACGAAAATAATCGTCAGATTGAATGCGGATGATAAGAAGTGTTGCATATACTCGTTTGCATCGCTCTTTGCCGTTGCTTTTCGCTTGAATGGCAATGGACTCAATTGCTAGTGTCCATATTAATTCAGTTCGACTACATATTTAACGACAAGACATTTTAATTGACATTGCAAGTTTTTCCAAATGTCACCATTTATATTCTATATATATATATATTTGTTTCATCTTTAGAATGTAAAATAATTAAAAGTACAAGATAACTGTTATCATTGATCGATTTTTCATATTGTGCTTTAGAACTTGAGAAAAATAATACAATTTCTTTTTTTATTTTACACGCCACTCAAGCAATTAAGTCGAGAGTGGCACTTATTCCAACTTGAAGAATCAGTTGAATTTTGCCTTCGTTCAAAGATGATAAAGGAGTGCCTCCCTATAAAAAGCCAGCTGCTCTTACTAGCGTTTTCTACTCTCTAAGGTTTTATGAAAGAGCCTCGAGAGGCCTCTTTGACTTTGTCTTGAACAAACTGCATCATCTGGATACTTGATTTTCTGGGAGCAGGGCTTCTTAGGAGTGTATTATTCGGTCGTTGGTTCCCGGTATATAGGCATGGGAGCAACATTTTTCAGTTTTATCTCCTATATCTTTTATTCTCAATTGCATTTCAAACAATGCAAGTCGCACAATTTTTAGATAAATGCTTATTTAAGCTCGTTTGAACTTTCACGTAAATTGAATATTTAATCGTAACAATAAATAAACAATTTACATAAAAACAGCTGTCATAATGCGATGAGCTCACAATTAAGGCTATCATATACTTGTCTTTCAGGATCCACCTCGAAGCGCGAATAATTCATAACCAGCGCCCGCGCGCGAACGTCAGTTTCTGGGCTCGTGTAGATCTGGTGCATCACCGTGGGCCGACGGATGTCTGGCGTTTCTGACTCCCGTGTATACGAGAAAGGATTTCCGCGACTGCACGCAATGTGCGCTCAGAGCGCCACGATCAGTTTCGGTATAACAGTGAGAGCGAGCCGCTGCAGCCCTCGAAATGTATACGATGTACTGCACCAACGCACGAAGAGAGGAGGTGGAGAGAGAAGTCCAGAGAGAGAGAGAGAGAGGAGCCTGCTGAATTATATGACGAGTCATTTCAGCCGTTCGTAACACCGATTTCGAACGATTAATTGGGGCTGTTACTCTGTCGCTGGCAGACACAAGTGTAGTAGCAGCAGCGGCAGCGGCTCAGAACGAGAAAGTAGCTCCGAGGGCCCCAGAAGAAACCTGACGGACGTTCGCCCGAGGGGACGAATAATACAGAGAGAGAGACAGCAGTCAGTTGCTCACGAATTCTCTCGCCGAATGTCTCGGCTGCTGCTGTTGCTGCTGCGTGTCTCTTTGCATTCTTATAGCGATCGCGCTTTTATGTTACACGACCGACCACTGCAGTGTGTGTCTCGCTCCTCCTGTCCCTTCTCTTCTGAACCTTCCTTTTTTTTTACTAGATTTATAGTCCGCTCGGGTAAAAAGAGCGGAATCGATGAGATACTTAAGCGCAGAATTTTCTTCATTGACGCACTTTATTGCACTGCGGTTGGGTAATGAAACGGAAAAGAGAATCGCGGCTCTTGGACGGAAGGAAAAAGTGGTTCAAACTAGTACATAAGTTACAGGACGTAATTCGACGAATGAATTCGCTCGATCAAATCAACGATATGGCGCATTTTTGGCATTCTACTGTTTACTTTGAAATAGCCACGATATATTTTGTTAACGGTTTTCTTTAACCAAACAATTATAGTATAATTTAGAATGATTCACCAATAGTTAGTTTGGAATATTTACTTCCACATTTTCCAGCTGACTTGTAAATCTACTGTAATAAACCAAATTAATAATCCTTCACTTACTAGCGAATATGTGGATAATATAATAGAACCGATGTATACACCGCAAGCTAATGAAACGTGTCTCGGCAATCGGAATAGACATGCACATGCAGAACGTATATTAGCATCAAACCAGATGCGATCGAATGAAAATTTCATTAGCCACTAGAATCATGTAGCTCGAACTAATGAATACAATTAAGGAAAGTTCTTGAACGCGAGCACAGGAGATGAACATTTATTTGTTATATTAGAAATGATATTACCTATACATTGAGTTTTTCTATACAATAAATAAAAAAAAAAACATATGATTTTTGTTACGAATGATTTATTTTATTTTTCGTAATACTCGAAAATGATTTTCAAGTACTAGGACGCATAAAACAACGTCATGTCGATATAACTTTGTATGCATGAAAAAAAATGTAAAAAAATGATACTTTATTGCAGGGTTCATTACATAAGTAGCACTAGTTCCGTATACGCACGTAAAAGTTTAATTATAATCTCGTTCGTAACAGTTCGCAATATGCACAAGTGTAGCTTTCTTATTTCATCACGCGAATACTTCCAGTAGAGTGAAATTCTTTGGGGTCGGTATACTTTGCTACACAAGACATTTTACACACTACTAGAGAGTGTAGAACACGAGCGTACTGCTCCACTTCAGACTCGACTGCATCGCAAATATTTAAGTGTCAGTTTTTCTCCGTATAAGCAACTGCTACATCTCATTTTCATTTCTCCGGAAAAGCGGAGAAAAATCTTAACTCACAAAATCAGAAACATCGCTTGTTTCTTTTTCTGGAGTCTCGCGCTTTAAATAAGCGGCGACGATAAAAGGCTTTTCTTCCAAAATTCTATCTTCAACAAGATAAACGTGGTATAATTAAAAGGGATTGCTAACAGCTCGAAAGATCCGAACACGTGTCTATTTCCCATAAACTATAATGGCCACCACAAAGAGAGTCGAATTGAAGTCAGATCGGCTCTATAGCTGACACACGTTTAATGCCACGTGAAAGCGCAACAAATATAACAACTGCGAGTACAAGCTCAAGTCGAGGCGACAGCAGGGGCTTAGGATCAGGGAAATTTGCGAAAGGGCCTAGTATGCGCTCTCTTTGACAGGAAGCACGTGGTCGGCGATGTGAGGCTAAATCCAGAAGAAGGAGTGTATAAGGGTAGGCGAATGCGGTAGAGAGGCGGCGGGTTAGAAGCCAATTAAGTGGGTCTACGCGCTGCTATCTCCCGTAGCCAGCTACGCTTACCCACACACACACACACATACAGCAGAGACACACGGCTCGTTATAATCCGGCCGAGCCTCGGCCTATCGTCATAATCCCATCGGCGTTACAATATCATTCGCGGATCTCTTATAACTCCCTCTGTGTCGAGGTATAGGTATTTGGCTTCACCACCGGGTTCACCTCTTATACGCAATTGTCGCGTATATAGCGCCCGTATTCAGACGGTGGGCTTTACATTAGCTTCCGCTCGATAGTGCCTCTATAGGCCGCGTGGGTGGCAATTCTCACCTATTAATGAAAAAGCGCGTCAGGATGGATATTAAAATGATTAAAAATGAGTGCTGCCGAGTCGCCGAGTGAGAGAGGTGCCACTTTTTGAAAATGCATCGATAATTATGTGGGCGATGAGATTTATGCGCTGCGATGAGATTCGGTCTCCATAAAAGAACAGCCAATAAATGCGTTAGCGTATACATACATGTATGTACTCGTAATCGCAATGATACTGCACAAATATTTACTGTACTTTTGTTTGCAGAAAGCTGTTTTCTTTTTCTGTTTAAGAATAGACCTAAATTATACAAATAGGAATGTAATTGTGAACAATATTTGTGAAAAATTGTTAGCTCGAATAGGTGACGTTTCAGCAATAACAAAGGATACTTTTTTACATATAAGCGTTGCGAGCGTGAAGCGCTTTAAATTTTTTTCCTCTAAAGGGAATTAATGATAAACCTGGAAAAAAAGAGAGAGAAAGAGAGATGGAGAGAAACGGGCCGAGAGTACATATACTTCCAAAATCTGGGCTTAAATTACAACAGAGCAGCCAGGTGTAATAAATTAAAAAGGGAAGAATAGGGGAAGAATTTGCCGGCCGGCTTTTGAAGACAGTAATCGCGTATGAACAGAGGGCGCGCGTCGAGCTTTGTCATGCTTTAATTAAAAATATTAATAATGATGCGGGAGGTGTGTGAGACTGCGCGCGTGTGTGTAAGAGAGTGTGCGTGTGCGTGTATGTGTGAGCGGCCGGACAGACAGCGACAAGTGAGGGAAAGAGAGAGAGATATAGAGTTGGACGCTCTCGGCACAAACAACAATGCATCACCGGTTAAGAAAGGGAGAGGAGAGGGCTCATTTTTTAAATATTAAAAACGCCTTTTAACTGGGAAATAACGGCAGCCCAGGCGGAGTCGACGCGTCGTGCGCTTCTTCGCTAATAATTATGGGAGCTTCTTCATTTTCTCTGTTCATCGAACCGACGTATTAAATTTTTATTAAATAGGATTATGTATTCGGATGATGAAAGACCTTAAGGAATTCTTGGCTGGCGCGTGTGTAGAGAGATGGTTGTGACAATTGACTGTTTAATTGGTGAAAAAATTCTGCTGTGCTAAAGGCTAATTCTTTATATCGAAGTTCCAACTGATTTATTTTAAAATTCACTTCAGTTGTTTCTGAATATCGGAAGACTGTATTGTCCGTTCTTAACAAGCTGTATAAAATTAGCATACTCTCATTCTTTACTATAAATACAGTTGATTAATTATACTGATAATGAACTAATTAATGGCTGATTAAGAGCATTTTCTACGCTTTTCACAGGTATATATGTATAAAAAAAAACAGATTAAATATAACTTTACTTTTAATATTTTTGTACATTAAGGTTTCGTCTTTCATCACAAATAATAAAAAATAATAAAATAGTTAATACTAGATTTGAAATAATCAATTTATAGTAAAAGAAAAACATCAGCGAGACTAATTACTGGTTCCGTTATTTAAGCTCGTGGGACTTATTGTTGATCAAAAGAGGAACTAGTTATTGATCAAACATTGTAAATGTAACGAGAAAATTAATAATTAGTATGATGTATTTTAATCTTAAATTAAATAAGGATCAAATATTATAGGGCACGCAGTATAGTCGAATATATCCGAAAGGAAAGCTACGAAAGCTGCTCACGCTGATCAAGCACATTTTTGTAGTCCAATAATAACCGCCCCAGCAGAAATTTATATCGTAAAGAGCATCTTTACATCACGCACACGTGGAGCTCTCAGCCCTCGAGATTTTTCCATTTTAGCGGGCAAGAGAGCTCTGACATACACGCAAACCGCCACGCACTTGTACGATATCCAGCTCCATCGCAATTTTATTCCGCGACATATAGAACAGCTCGGTTGGCGCTGCAGCAGCAGCAGCAGCAGCAGCAGCAGCGTGCAACCGCGCTGGCTCGGCACAGAGGTAAATCGCAAGGGAAGGAAAAGGGCTTTAACGTTCGTCGAATCGCCGCTCCACCTAAGGCGCATAGAGCACACGCTCATTCACCCTCTCTCTCTCTCTCTCTCTCTCTCTCTCTCATACGACGACGACGTCGCCCGCCGACGGAAAATCGATAGAGCCGACGCGGCGCGCGGTGCAGTGCCGCTGCTGCTGCTCTCGGTCTCGTTTTCACGCCCGCCATGCCCGTATCCCCCAAAGAGACAGAGACACAAGGGCCATGTATAGCATTTCCGCAAAAGAGGAAGGAAGGAGGAGGAGATGGAGGCACGTACCACTCGTCTTCGAGGATTTCCGAGGATTCCGAGACCGGTATAGAGGCCCTGCCTCGCTGCTGCTGCTACTGCTGCTGGCCCTGATCCGTTTGGAATCGGGTCGCGCACCAGCGATTATCAAGCGGAAACTGAACTCGGAGGTGAGACGCTGCTCGAATGAACAGAGAGAGAGAGAGAGAGAGAGAGAGAGAGAGAGAGGGTAGCTATAGCTGATAGCTTGACTCGATACTTAGCCTGATCTCTCGATAATTGGACGCCGCTGTCGTTAAAGCTTTGCTGTTCCGTGGCGTTTGCTTTTTTTTTCTTACTTTTAACGGCTAGCTTACGCTTCTCTCGCTTTGCGCGCCAAGGTCTTTGAGCTCTCACTGTATTTACCGGTGAAATCTTATTATAAATAACGCTTTGGCACGTACCGAGAGATTTCTCAGGCTTCGAGCTTCATCTTTTATCGGGAGTCTATTTGCACAAGCGGGTACATATAGGATATTGAATAGGTGATGCTGTACTGTGTATACAATCTTTTTAATTTTGTCAGTTTTTTTTTTTTTTTTTTATTGTTCGTATTATTTACTCCAGCAGCAGGTACAATTATCATAGTGCCACTGAAGCGCGAAAGGAAATTTAAATGAAATAGCAGATTGTATTTTTAACAAGTGTCTGGTTCACTCTGACGTCTAACGCGAATATGACATTTACTAATTCAGTATACTACAATTTATGCGTTAATTCTATGGATTAAAAAATTAGTTTTTCATTTTTTTACATGTACTGCATACTTTTATGTTGAGAATAGATAATGTAACATTCAAAATAATTAAGCTAAATAAATATTTGTTTTGCGTTAATAATGAGACTTTAACATTAAAATAATGAATTATAATAAGAAAATAATAAGAATATGCAAATTAAATATTGAAATAATCTTTTTTATAAAGTATTCCTGTCAGTTCTATTCAATTAACAAATTGAATACTAAATGACTCAGAGCTAATTTAAATATTTTTCTTTTTTTTTTTTATCAACTTAGAAACAAGATTTTGGCCTTCATATAACGCACGATAAACTCAACCAACCTTACAAATGATCAACATTTAAATAATCTCCACATTAACCGCAAAGATTAAGTACTCGAAAAGTAGCGACCAAATCAGTTGTCCTATCTCATCGCTTACTTCGTCAGTCCTCCAGCGTCCACTCTTATCACTGTCCACTCTATTCAGCTCTCTAACTCTAATGTTTGCCTGGAATAACGTCACGCGCGTGCAGTTCGCTCGCCCTTATGTGGCAGTGTATCGAAGCTCCGATACAAACGGACTCTCTATCTCTTTCGCTTTCCTCTATAGTTCCATGTATAGCCGCTCCCCAAAATCTCGGCGAGTTAACCGCAAAGCGAGATCGACCACGATGCGGCTCCCATAATTGAATTTCGATTCGCAATATCGGCAGTAGCTCGAGAGTAGAGCAGTAAAGCTAGCGCGCGCGCGTGCGCCTCGCGTTTTTCTCCCTTTGTCGATTTATCTGCGCGCGAGCGCGCCCACCGAATTCTACTCCCTTGCATTGCACTGTTGTGTATATATATGTGGAGTTCTCATCGCGGCAGCGACGGCATCGGCCAAAATTGGGAATGCTCGCATTGTGCATTGGGTCGGGCGTCACATCTGGGTGACTATGCAGAAACGTGTAATGGGAATTACATGTATTGAATATGAATATATTGACTGACTTATGAGTGATCAATGTTATGCATTTATTGTCATGTGCGTGAATTGTACAACATTTTTTAGTGAATATACAATTTAAGTAAATATACTTTGAATGATACAGTCTTGTAAAAAGAAAATGTAACTGGTACGACTGCTTATGATTTCGAATGCACTTGTTAATGGCTGAAATAAGATATTTATCGATTCAAGTATTACTTGGCTAAAATATATGTTTTTATTTTGATAATTCAAAGTTAAGACAAACAGAATTCACATCGAATCCATAAATACCTTTACGACTGTTATATTCCGTGTAAAAGTCATTTATTTTAAGGTTCATCTTCAAAGTCAAACAAAGATACCTACCTTGTTTGCCATTTAATCGTCTTACCTTAAACCACCGTCCCCCGGTCGTCCAGCTTCATAACCATAACACGAAGTTTGCCCATCAATGCGTTAAAAATAACAAAAGTTTATAAGGACAATGTATTCCGATTACTCTAGCAAAACTGTCAAAATCAAATTATAGAATGACTATCCATTATTATAAAAACGTCATTCTTGCTTTTGGTCTATCGACTGGTTTAAACAGAATACAGATAAAAATACATTTAAAGCCTTTGATGATTTGGATGACATTAAATCAAATATTCTCGTAAATCACTCTAACACTATAAATTTAATAATCAGAGGTACGTCAGCGAATGCAAACAGGATTAGGAGGAAAATCAAGGGAAAATCGGACGATGACTAATATCCGACATCGTCGTCGACCCGCGCAACTTGGCATTTATCACAAATCGATATTGTAGAGCACCGGTTCGACGTGCCTCCAACAAGTTTGCGGATTACACCAGTGGCCTACTAACTCCGCCGGGTTCAATAAGATTTTTATCCCTGTCATTGTGCGAGCCGTATATCCATCCCTGCGTTCAACAGCCGGTCTTACACGCGCATTCCGGGGTTTCCATGATTAACTCTCG
The DNA here is from genome assembly GCA_900490015.1 of Megastigmus stigmatizans. NCBI lineage: Eukaryota > Metazoa > Arthropoda > Insecta > Hymenoptera > Megastigmidae > Megastigmus > Megastigmus stigmatizans. The sequence continues at coordinate 22,921 of UELV01164072.1, forward strand.
TCGAGTTCATCGCGAAGGATTCTCCTGACCCAAATATCACTAGAAATTCAACTGAATTTCAAACCACTACACTATTTGAAATGCAACGACCAGAAGTTTCGAAATGAATCCGTGTTTTGTTCGTGGGAAAAACATGCATTACATCTTTCTATAATAGGACTACATTGTTCTGTGATTTCAATTTCATTAAACATTATAAAAATCTAAGGATAAAGTCACATTTGCTAAAGTTAGTGAATAATAAGACCACGGGATTCATAAAGAACAAAGCAGACTGCGTTAATGGTATCCATAGTCGGAACGTTCTGACTTAAGCATTCATACGCTTACTTAGGACTATCCACAAAAGAGGTGCTATCTCCCGTACACAAGGATATTAAAGCATCGTCGGAATGTATATCGTTCACTGGGCGGAGTGATTGGCCAAATAGCAGAAAGATAAACACCCTCCAAAAGCTCGAGTGCGACAGTCAGAAAGGAGGCAAATGTAGCCGCCGAAACTACTGACTCCAGGGCTATACCTAGAAACAATCGCATTGTGGCGTCTCGTCTACTCTGGCGAGTATTTCAGTAGCCCGATGTCTCATTGCTACTGTTGCTGCTGCTGCTTTCGCTTTCTCTCGAGTCCGGCATTCGATTCGAGAAACTCGACTCTCCCGCTTTCGCGACAGCATTGACCGGAGTGCTCGTATGTCGCAGTATCCAGTGATCCCCTACTTCGCCTCTAATGCATCCACTGTACGACACAATCGACGCTACGCGACCAACGCGTGTGCCCTCGATTTTCTCTTGGGACGCTGCCCCTGGCCATCCTTTGCTTTTGTTCCAGCCCGGACGTTATGGGAGCATTGTTGATATACCGAAGACGAAGGTTTGACCCTTCGTTAGCCATTGACGTCAATCAGGGCTCGACCCCCATGCACGACTCCCTTTCATTCAACTACCCAAATTAAAATCTAAGCGATAAAAAGGCTTAGAATGCTGTTATGTTTTAAATCATTTAGATGCGAGGTGAAGTTTCGGACGACGCTGTGCATTAGACAGGAATGGACTGTTGGTTACGTCATCGCAAATTTTTCTAACAATTTATTTGTTACTCTAATTCGCCTTGCGGAACTTTGTACTTTCGCCTAAAAGTTCTTTAATTTAATTAAAAAGTTTGCTTATGAAAGTGACTTTTAATCATAAACTGGCATTGGGTCTATAGTAGAATTTACTACATCAATTCATTCTGTCAACTTATTAAATTTCTAAACGGGACGTGAAAAATTCGTTGGTGGAACAATGAGGTCTATTTAAAGTTTGAAATCACACTGGCCTCCAGTCCGACTAGAGTTGTATACTCGGTGGGATTCTCCTCTCGTTTTCATGCATGTGTTATTTCGGTTCGTAAAATTAGGTTTTACCATAGCTATTTCGAATTATCATTTAGCATGGGAAATTTTGACAGAATCCATCTGAACAACGGCAAAATTATAATTCACGTACTTTATAAAGTTGCGCAACCACGTCTCTATTTACGAATATGCTATTAAACCTTGAGTGATAGACTCTGACAATTAATTTATTGGTATAATTCCTCCATAACAAATATTAAATTCACAAATCGAGATTGACGCAGAGCGTAGAAGCAATTAATTGCTAAGTCATTTATTTTCAATTTCGACAATATTGTCACTAATATTAATTTGTATTTTATTTCATTTCATTATCCATCATTCCAAAAACAAAACTTGAATATAAAACCAATTGAAAATCTTGTTTTGCTTTTAGAGAAAAGTGGAAATATTTGTTATATGTAAATGTGAAAATTAGATATTTTGAGAAAAATTAATGTCATAATCAATGCACAATTTATCTAAAAAATCCGCATTTTTACAAAATATAATAATATTTATATATACAGACCGATTTCATAATATGCTCACCAAAGCTCAGAAAAATTGTTTTTTTTTCTTTCTACTATCTTAGAATTTAAAAATAATAAACTGCTCCACTCAAGATTACACCTAATAATTAACAAGGCTTAATTATTGATTGTTATTACTCTGTAATTGTCTTCATATTATATAAACATCTAAATTACACAAATGCTTGTAAAGTTTAAAAGTAAAATCATAAAAGGTCTTTTACAATCGTACAAGAAGTGCAATAGTAAGAACTCGTGAATTTCAATCACCAGATTACTTCTCTCACAGCTTCCAAACGATCCGGAGGACAAAGCCTCGAGAAAGCTATAATAT
>UELV01164074.1:0-53831 GCA_900490015.1 Megastigmus stigmatizans
GGTTCTGAAAGAGCATCAAATTTCGCGTAAGAATAGAGGTATTGCATTATTTTTTTGGTCCGATAACATAATAAATAAACACGTTGAAAAGTTAGTAGAAATTCTGATCACCTCGGCGTTAATGGGTTAAGGGAGTTCTCTCGATAATTGAATTGACGATGTTAATGACTTACAAATTTTTATGTAGCAAGGTAAATGACTGAAGAAGCTCCAGTTAAAATTTTGATAGGCTAGGGTACCCCAAAGCCGAGAATTAAATATTTTTATTATTGCTTTTTTAACACGTAGTCTTATGGGAAAGATTCTCTTTTTTTCCGATTGTAAATTAATTGATGATGACAGCTTTTCGATTTTTTTTATAGTAATAGAAAGATTTTTTTTAATTTTTAGCAATTTTCTAAAGTACCAGAGCGTAACTGTGAAATAAGAGGGAGTTGATATTTCATATATAAATCTCATTTGCCTATAGGTTATACATGCAGAATATATACCTGTATATACCGACTGCACTGGTCAAATCTAGTGAATTCTGTACTTGACTTCCTACGTATAAGGGGAACCTCCTTAAGATGGCTTCACCAGGACGGGCTGTATCACGTTGGGGCTCCATTTGGAGTTTTATAAAATCAAAGTTATTTTCAAGAAATAACATTCTTAAATTATTTTTTAAATTATTTCTTTAATAATTCTCTTTGTAGTGATTGGATAAAAAAAATTCTTATTCGCTCTTCGACTCGTTCCACGTGTATTTAGTATTTATCTATGTTTTCTATTGAATACATTTTCTAAATTGTCATTAACAGGTATACTTTTAATTAAATTATTAACAAATAATATAATCTATTATAAATGTCTAGTATCTAGTGCATGTAAATTTGGCCAACTTTGACGAGTTTTTTCTCAGAATATAAGGTAGTTAACCTCTATTTTTCTCGACTGATTCTGCAAGCTCATAAAAAATACTACCTGTCTGTAAATTTATACTAAATTCTCTCATTGTTTGAAATTTGGTGAAACCACCTAAAGAAGGCTTAGAAGCTTAACGGGAAGCCCGAGGAGCAGTTACCGACGATTACAGTTTCATACTTTTTTCGTTCAATTTTTAATATTTTAACATTTTTCGAGTTGAGCCCAATTCTTTATAGTTCACAGAATTGGGCTCAACTTTCAAAATTTTAAAATATTGAAAATTAAGCGGAAACAGTATGAAACCGTAAACGTTGCAACTATACTCTTCCGGCTTGCCCCTTAAATATATATAATTCTGCAGAGTGCAAAAAATGTTTTAAGGTTATTTATCAAAAGAGTTAAGGTTATGTTTCATTTGAACCTAACCTCGATTATTTTCACGTTTAGAATTTAGTTTCAAATTAATCGAACTATAGTGCAGCTGCTTTACGAAATTTCTACTGGTCGAAGAGAGCTATTAGGGCTGCTGTACATCCGGCTTCAATCAAAACTATAACGACAGTATAACGTTCGAATGACTCCACCTCAGTTGCTTCATAATTGGTTCAACTGAAATGATCCTCAAACCTCCACTAATCCAACTCAATTAAAAGAAAAAGTATAGAACTGCGCTTACGGACACTGACAGAAGACTCCTGAAGCTCGCACACCATTGGCGGACAAGCTTTTCAAGCCCACCCCCCGTACAAGCGATCCTCGACATCGTTTCCCTCATCAAGAAGGAATCCGTGGATCCATTAGCTATCCCTTCAGCTTACACGCACACATACACACACACCCTCTCTCTCTGCAGTTGTAGAGCACGCGCTTCAATATTAGGAATATCCTTGACAACTCGACTGACCGGCAAGGCGAGCGCGCGCGCGCCACAGAGCAAGAGCACAAATGGCCGGGAATTGGCTTGGCGCGCAGAGAGAGAGAGAGAGGGAGGGAGAGGGAGAGAGAGAGAGAGAGAGAGAGAGAGAGAGAGAGAGAGAGAGAGAGAGCTGCACAGTGTGCACCACACATATGGAGCAAGCGTATCGCGTGTGTCGCAAGTCTCGCGACTCTCGAAATATAATGGGCAGAAGCAGCAGCGAAGCTTTTGACACCACGGAGACTCAGAGTCAAAGAGAAGGGAGAGAGAGAGGGAGAGAGAGAGGGAGCATTATAACATCGCTGTGTGCGAGCTCTAAAAGCTAATAACCCCTGCGAGAGAGCGAGTTGCTGCTGAAGCTCTCCGCTGCTTATCGTCCAGCCTGCGCGGAGGCTTAATCTATCGTTGAGCACCAGCGTTTCGAGCGTTTAGAGCCTTTCGTACATATACATAGATAGCACTTGAGTAAATCATCACGCTTACGGTAGGCTCTGCACACTTCTTTGAAATTAGAATACTTATTTTGGCTTCATAACTAGGGATGATTCAACAAATGAGATCCCCCTTATGAGCAAGAGTGATGCTACTGTTTTATTTACATACAGATGTAAAAAAGTAACTTAAATTATTATTTAATTATTACTATTCAACGTACTTAGTTACAAGAACATTTTTTTTATATATACGTAATAAGATCATAACAAGATCGCAATAACATTTTAACACAATCATTTAATCTACTTAAGGAGTAATAATAAAAAAAAATTATCCAAGATTTTTATGTTTCAAAACGTTATCTTAGGGAAAAAGTCAAATTAATACCTGCACTGATAACAGGCTGTTTATATAGTTTTTACCTACTGTATTTTATATTAATCTTTAAACAAACTTATTATCATCCACGTAATTAATACCTCGTGCATTTGCATACTGATATCTTTTGTCTGTGCTTACAAAAAAATGGTCATTTTCGTACGCATCTCCTGCTTGTATAGCAATCTAGTAAAAGAAGACAAGGCCAACTTTTTTCTATATTAAATTTAGGAAAAAATTGTTTAAAGTATCCTATAAATACATGGCTTATTGTACATCTAAAATTATAATATTCAAATCTTGAAGTACACACAATCTTAAATTTCCATGAAAAAATTTATCAGGACTAATAATGTTGAAGTATGAGGCAATATTTATTGCATTGTACATATCAATTTTTGCTGCACAAGCCCCATTTTTTTCACCTGTATTTATAAATATTAGGTTGAAATATAAGGGATAAGGAGATGATGTGAGTCCTGGATTACCTTGAAACTTTCAGGAATTACAATTTATGTAAAATAATGAGACCTGTATATCGGGGTGTTATTGAATAGGCCCTGGAAATCAAAATATTCACCAATTCATATTGATTTTATGCATTAGTGTATATCTATAATATATACTACAAAACAATATAGATATACATTTATGTGCATAAAGAGAGGTGAATATTTTTGATTTTCAGTGTCTATTCAATAAAACCCTGATAGACGGGTATCATTATTATGCACGAAACATAATTCCTGAAAATTTCAAGAAAAAATCTCCAGGACCCGCATGTCTGGTATCTTCTCACGAGTCTTAATTACTAATAATTTCATGAAAACGATTTTTTAACAGAACATCAGCATCTCAAATTTTTACTTATTTTTGAATATGTTTTGTAGCTTTATTCGATAAAAAGGTAGATCAATATTTGAAAATTTAAGAGAATAAAATTTTTTATTTTTCACTCACATTTTTTAATGCACAAATTAGCCATATTGTATATAATAAATATACTAATACAGTAAGGGCAAAGTGTTTAGTACCCACATTTCAACTATAAAAACTATTCGGTGAATCCTAACAATACTTCATTAAATCGTAGCAATAAATGACCAAACAAGATTCCAAATAAGTATTGTAAAAAGATTTAAAAAAAAAAAGAGAAACAGAATGTTTACGCGACCTTGAAGCTAAGATAACATCGCAGTGTTTCGTGACTCGCATGGAAAGGAATGAAAAAAAGAGAGAACGAAAATTCGAAGTAAAAGACCGCGGTTATTTGCACTAAGCACTAGCTTCTCAAGCTGCGATATATAAACGCAACTTTGGAGCTAAGCTTGAACGAGAATTCTCTCGATATATTTCACACAGCAGCAGCGGTTCAAAGCACAACGAGAACGAGAAAAGGTTAGTTGAATTATCCGGAATCGTGGGCGCGCTTTCGAATCCAACCCAGCTCGGTATAATTTATCGAATCATCGCTCGTTCACTTTCCAGCCCGTCTTCTTCTTCTTCTTTTCTCTCTCCCTCTGCAGTAACCAATAAAACTTTGACGGCCTCGTGTGCAACAGTGCACGGCGAAGAAGAGAAGAAAAACTCGAGCAGCGGTGCGGGCGACAAACAAAACTCGCGCATACAGTGTACGAAACGAGCAACATACATTTTCATTCACCGTATTGGAATTGCCGCTCGCGCGTGGCTCGTGAGTCAGACTCGCCGAGCGATAAGCTGCTGCTGCAGGTATACGCATGCGTATTCACAATATGTATAAACACGAAAGCAGATAAAGGGGACTAATAAGAAATAAGAGGAGAAAATAGACTGATTAGAGACGCCAATCTGTATAAAGTGCCTTTTCGGTGGGTGGAAAGCGTGCGACCAAGTGGCCTGAATGTCGATGCAAATTTTACCTTTTTAGAGGAACCCTTTTTGATCAATCGACAACTGGATGTTAGGAAAACTTTCTAGGCTATAATATTATATTTTCACGAGAAGTCATTTAGACATATCGAAAAAAGGGTTCGAAGAAACGAAAAAAGGGACAATAATAAGGAATGAATATCTCATGTATATGACGCTTGTCTTTACCTTATCAAAATTCTCATTCGAGAGTTCCGTGCTTAGAATGCAAGATCCATAAATAATAATTTTTATTTATTAAAAAGTCCAGGATATTTAAGAATTTTGTATCTCCTCCAAATTTTCATATTGAGAGCTGGCTTAGGGACTACGAGAGAATGGAGTAGTAGTGTGGTCAAGGGGTCACAGGTTACTCTTATTTTAAAGATACACTTTTTTCAACACTTAATAATGTAGCAATTTTATGATACTATGAATTATTAAGTATATCTATTATGATTTATACAATATACAGCGTAAAATAATCAATTCGCATATTTGCACTAATTTGTTTCATGAGATTTCTTTGCTTTTCAAAAGATTCACAAATGTAAACAATTTTATATTTATACAATTTAAATTCCTTTATTTGAAAGCTATTGCCAATTCATTTTATACTTATATAGATAATCCTTCATAAGTATATATTATGTTAAGAAATAGATTCTATATTAAATTATACTTAAATTTTTTACTAAAGTGATTTTTTTCCAGAAATTATGCGAAGATCCAAACTTGAAGTTACTCAACTTATTTTTTTTTTAATGTATTTCTACAATAAATTGCTTTTTTGTGCTGAACACAAGAATCCGATAAAGATAATTTAAAATTCTTGTCCATAAGTGATATATTTCATTAGATATATAGCATTTAGTGATATATAGCATTTATAATAAATACGCAAATACCTGTACAACGACATTTTCAAACAGTGCGTTGAAAATATTTTTTTACTGCTGTAAGTATATCTTTAAAACTCAAAATGGAAACCAGGAGTTAAGGAAGTTTGACGAACAAATAGCCAACTGCAAACGTACGCAATTAAATGTTGACATTGAAAATGAATTTTTCGCTGTACACGCACACACGAAATCAGCTACTTTCTTTTATTCGAATAATAAAGCACGTTTTAGTGTCTCGGAAGGAGAAACTGCAGCTGTAATTTTTATTATCTTGGCCGAGCGCGGAGCGTGTGTGTAAAACGTAATACCCTACAGATTTTCTTTTAATTCAACTAATCCATTTTGCATAATTCTGCACAGCACGCAAATCTGCAATGTATAAAAAGAACACGAATTAAGAGCATATGAAAGCATTCGCAATGAAATATCGCGATGGCTTTCGTGTTAAATCGCAATGGTACAAGGGTAAAACCCTGAGAACAAGAGTTAAATTGGGTGACATATGGCTTTTGTCTCATTAGTAAAATTAAAAATGAGATGCATCCATGAAACCAGTCATTTCTGCGACAACTTGAGATTTCTTTCACAAAATCTAATCAAAATCACCGAGAAAAAACTATCGACTTTATACATATACTTACTTAAGTTTCTGAGTATTTTACACAGGAAAAAGATATTACACGACTTCCTGTCCAAAATTATTGTCCAAAAATTTACCTATGCACAAATATTCCAAGTCTTCTATCATTAAATAATGTTTGATGCGTTTATTATAAAAAAAAATCTAAAAAATGCATATTCTAATTTTGAAAACGTCGAATCAAAATTAACTTTTCTTTTTGTACTACAGTTTATACCTCATGTTTAGTTTCTCAATTCAACTAATAAAATTTAAATATATGAAAGTTATGTCTGTGTTTAGGCTACTGGAAACATTCATTAGCAGAAGGTTTATGAATTGTGAGTTGGCAGGTCAGTAAGGATTATGAAAGGTATCTATCTTCTTCAATTTTTGAGATGTGAGGAAAATTCAATAAGAGGCGGGATGAAAGTAGGCCAGGTGCTTTTCAAATATCCCGCACAAAAGTTTGCCAACGGATCTATATGCTGGCCTAAAATACTGGGAAGATAAAAAAGGAAAAAAATTCTACAAAAAATGTAAGCATGAATTTAACTTCTGTAGCAGTATTCAAACCGATATTTAACAATTATTTGCCAAAAATGTGTGTATTATAGGTACACTTAAAAAGTATGACTGCGATATTAAAAATATTTAGGAGACACGTTTGCTGAAAAAATGCAAATAAATAATTATTTTGGCCATTCTCAAAATGATCTCTCTCTTTGAATTAAGTAATAAGTATTTATTTCTTAAAGGAGCTGCAAGAGAAGAAGCTCTTCACCAGTACCTACAGGTAATTCGCTTGATCTCAATATTTTTTTCAGCGTATTTTTAGCGTTCGACTCTGCCGGCTCTAACGTGTGCACTTTTTTGTCCACGTCTACTAATACTTAGTGACGCGTGCAATGATTCTCGCCTTAACCGAGATTACGTCAACAGCTGGAATCATCTCAATGAAGGGAAATTCCAAATTAAACTTATTTCCCCGCGTTGTATTCGACTCGAAAAATAAAAGCTTAATGAAAGGCAGCGATTTAATTGTGAGGTAGTTATAAAACATTTTGAAACAGATCGAAAAACTGTTTTACCGATTGCTTGTCGAGTTTCCACTCGTAAATTACTTAAGTGCTGATATTTTTCCTTATGTTTCGTACAGGAAACTAGTTTTATGATTGCTACAAAAAATTTTTAAATGCGAGCAAATCAAAACTCACTGACTAACAACTTTCTATCTTGCTAATTTTAATAAATTCAATAATTTTTCTTTTTTTTTTGAATATTTAATAAATTTGGAAATCTGCAAAATGAAGAGTTTTAATTTCTATTTTATTAATTATTATAAATAAAAATAATTAAGAAAAGTAGTTACTTTATTTAACATTCTGATGTAAAATCAATAAATCCTTTTGTAACAGATTTATCTCATTTATTTATATATATGTAAATTTACTTTTTAAATTATAACACTCATAATATCACACATTTTTAAAAATATTCAAATGACATTTTAAATATTGATTACTAATTTTAAAAACAAAAGTATTTCTATTCTCGTGCAGCACTTGACTAAAGCAAATATTAAAATTAAGATAAAAAGCTAAAGATAACTTAATCTATTATTTTATCAATTTTAAATGACACGTCAGTCTAAAGCAATGAACAAAGAATTCACCTTTTTGATACCTGTTGTGTATAGATATACATTATATTATAAGATATACCATATTATTTCTCTTTTTTAAAATAAATAAGTAAATAAACAGTTATTTACAAATTATATATTAATCAAATCTAAAGTATAAATAGTATACAAAGTATAAAAAGTAATAAAAATATATTGTACATCTATTTGTTTAAATTATTAGTATGACCATATGACTATTAACTACTTTAATTTTATTTCAATACATAAATAATTTCAACAAATTTTATGTGTAATATGTGTGCAGAATGTTGACAAATAAATGTATGCAAAAATTACCTCCATTTTTATTCACTGAGTATTGTAACATAAGACAACATGAATTTCACTGAATATAGTATCATAAGACATATTCCCCTCTTCTTTTGTAACTAACTAACTTCTTTAGGACTAGAAGATAAAGATTAACTTCTGATAATGGCGGCATTCAGCTTACCTATTCGAGATAATATTTATTTTAAAGCACTTCAATGTAAAGCCTCTAATGTAGTATCAATATTCTGTTATACATTAATATGAGAGTATCTTTTATCTTTCAAAAGTTTTCCATTCCCAATTAAAATGAGTGCCTTATTTGAAAGAAAAGTTTTTAAGAAATAATGTATGTAATGCTGCAAAATACAAAATAAATTTAGTGAATAAACAAAAGCTACCCCTCGTTTCCATAAAAAAATAAATACATATCGAAAGTACTCCAAGAGCTTATTACTCGATAGCCATACCTAATCATCAACTACTCAGCATCCCAAAAATGCAACCTCCTGTAAAGCCTCGATAAAGATTTTATATTATGTTACCCCTGTCAAGTATCATGCAATCGAACCACCTCCCTCAATAACCTAGGCACAATTGCTCGAGCATTGGCTCTAGCCCTAAAGTAGAACTAACGGAGTTGTAAATATACATCCAATTAAGTGGCTAAAAAGATGATAAACAGACAAGGTAAGCGCAGTGCAAGGGAACCTACCGTGATGACTCCGTCCTTCATAATGGACTTGCGGCTGCGGATGATCATGCCGACGACCTTCTTGGAGACCTTGGCTGGCATGCTCACGCACTGGGCGCAGAGGCTCTTGCGCTTCTTGAGTTTCATTCAAGGCTCTATCAGCGGCGTGCAACCACACACACCACCAGGTTCACTCACTCGCACCGCGGCACGCACAAAATTCACTGCTCGCCTATGCTAGCCATTTCCCACGCGCGTCCCGCATACACCACCTGCCGACGTGTAGAAATCGACACGTCCGGAGGTCCTCTTTAGCGCATACCTGAGGCAGCCAACTGTCGCCTGTCACCCACTACTAGTACGACTTGCAGCCTAGCTCTGCTCCTCTCGGGCCCTGTTGTGACGGACGATGCGGAGAGCGTACAGTTACGCATGCACATGAACGCGCTCCCCGTTTCCCCTTTAATTATTCTCGTTTTATCCGTCACATCGACTTTTCTGCGAGAGTCTCTTCTCCCGATTTTCGTTGTGTCCGGAGGACCGGTCAGTCGCGAGGATGGGATTGACGACACACAGCACACATACACAGAGTGTCGCGCGGAGCCCCCCAACAGCAGAGTTACAAAAGCTAACAGCAGCGACAACGGAACAACCTAACCTTACTTTTTCGACGAACCTTCATGTATATATGTATATAGTACGGAAAGCTTTTTCAGCGTTGCGCGCGCGCGTGTAGCATTATTCGGAGTGACGGTCGTGAAGTAGGTATAATATGGTAGAGGACATGAGGTACCCACTTACTGCTGCGCTGCTGCAGCAGCTGCTTCAAAGACTGCAGAATGCGGAGTGCGGGGTATAAACGCGCTGCTGTGACGCTTTGTGGTTGGGCTACTGACGGTGTATCTTCTGTCTTGCTCTTTTTTTCAGTTTATCGCTGCTCTGGAATTATCCCTACGCCATTATTATAGGTGTATAGGTTTATTCGGCTCCGGGCTCGATGTCAGATGTGCTATATGCACACAGCTGTCTACCTACCTATACTTTTGCTAGATTTTGTGGATTATCATATGTATACTTACGCATTTTACGCATAGTATCTCTTTCAGTACTTCTAAAGGTAATTTTGAAAAAAAAATTTCAAACTTTTCTTAATTTACAAAGTTAATTTTTTGTTTTTTAAAAATTTATGTTGTTTTGTATGTACTACATACAGAATTCTTTTAAATTATTATTTATAAATCTTATTAATAGAATTGGTTTATACTCATACAGCACTTGCAAATTAACATTATATTTGTATTAGTAAAATAAAATAAATTGGAAAATTTAATCGAAGATAAATAGAATTATTGTAACAGGTACACAACAGTTTTATCATTAATTTTAATGTTGAATGGAAATAATATTCTAATTTGAAAGTCATTAGCATTAAAATTCGAAAATTTGTTTGTACCTAATATATATGTATCTACATCTAATTCATTTTTGTATACGCACATTCACTTTTGTGAAATGATGATGTGCTAGGGTCAAAAAAATTTCTATCTTACCGATTCTTGTATTTAACGTAATTATATCAATTAATTTTTGAGAAAAAACTGTTAGTCAGTCCCTCGGCAATGTTGTAAACATTATGTGACTCCAGTTCCATAAAATTTTATCCATATAATTCATAGATACCTATGTTTGGTATCGAAAAATCGGTAGACAAAATTCGCTAGGAATTACGAACGAAATTTTCAATATACCAAAAGTCTCTTTGAATTATAGATGAAATTTTATGAAACTGGAATCACATAATGCTTAACTACTTACAGTTTTTTTTTACAAAAATTAATCTCTACCTTTATATACATTCCATTAAATGCAAAAATCGGTAAGTTAGGAATCGTTTCGACTCTACCACATGTCCTTATCGCTGCCTTATCATAATAAACTGAAGATACTTATATGGAAAACAGAATGAATTTTAAAATTTTTGAACTGGAAGAAGTGCCGATATAGATACACTTGTATGTAAATGAAGGTATTTACTATTTACAAATTAACATCTCTGTACACAAAGTGGAATAGAAACACTAAGCTGTAAGGAATTTTGAAACCTGATAAATTCAGTAGGTATATGAATTAAAAACATGCAGAAAAATTTCTTTATAAAAATTTAATTTTAATCCAAACTTTAGGTAAAAATCAATTTTATTTTTATTGTTATTTTAATTGATGTGATATACAATGTTAAGGCTGGCAAATTATTCACTAGAATCATTTATAAAATAAAAATAAGTAGTTTTAATTGATATTGATAGGAAATAAAATCTCTAAAAATATATAGGAAAATAAATTAGTACGAATAAAATAATACAAATTAAATTAAATTTATAAAATTATTTAATAAGTAAAAGATTAAGATTATTTTTTAGGTATTCAATAAAATAAGCATAACAGCTATAATTGTTGTATGATAATATATTTATGTGTATATATATATATTTATATATACATTATTTCACATGTAAAATTATCTACGATTCATTCTTTGCGCTCACTTTTTATCTCGCATAATCCTCTGAATTTTTTTTTGGTCAACAAATAACAAAGTATATAGAAGATGATCAATTTTTTTTTATCAATCTCTCACTCTCTCTCACTTTCAAAAAATCTAGAAAATGTTTGCATAATGCATATGTATGTTTTTTGCACTTTGCGAAAAAGGTATTATGTACCTTCGCAATACTCATTCTCAAAAGTTTATATATTATATCGATTAAAATTTGACAGACACCTTTTAAAAAATCTTATAAATTAATAATGAGCTATCAAGACAATGTAATAAATCTATCATATAATAAAATTAATTTATTACATACATTAATATAAAAACAAGCATTTAAAAAAATATTTTATACTAATTTTGATTTTTGTTTATAAAATATTTAAATATACTGGGTTTTAAATTTCTTTACAAGTATTTTGTTTTTCTAATCTTTTGATTAGTGTTTGGAAAAATTTTAATCGATAGCATATACCATCAATCTAAATTATTTTAACTTCACGACACTTCAAAATTAAGCTGCTTCCTCGAGACAATTTATACAGAGATTATTACAGCGCGAAAAATTACTTGTTAGCGCTGCGGAGTCTTAAAAATTGAACCGCTGGCCTGCCTTGGCCCTCATAAATATACATAATAGACTTTATATATAAACAATTCGTTCTGTTGACTCGATTAGGGCTGTTGGATTTTTCATTCACCTTTTTGTATACGTTAATTACAATTATTTTATTTATACTGTCAGGCACGAAAAAAAAGGCTGAAGTTGCATTCTTAAGGTATTTGATAAAACTGACTACTTTTTGCTGTGGAATATATGGCGTTTCGTTTGTGAGTATTTATTCAAAGTTTTAAAAAAATCTGCATAATTAGGGTGGAGAATATTCAGTAAGCAAAATTACCTTTGCCTTTCCTTTGATAGGGCAGACAAAAATTAAAACCTTCAGGCTTAACAATGATTAATTTTTTATATAACTGACAGCTTCCCATTAGTGTTATTTACACATGCATACAAATAAAATATATGTATAAATGACTGTAATCTTTAAAAAACATGAATTATTTCATCAATTAAGAAAGACTGATGAAAAATATCATCAATTAGGAAAGCATAGCATTGAAAACTCGTATTTCTGATTATATACACATTTCATTTTCTTAAAAAAGCGCTTGTTATAAATCTGAAAAATTGCGCTCTTTTTAAAGATGAAACATTCCATGTTTCTCATTACGTTTCAGATCATTATATTTTTTACAATTATAAACTTAAGAAATGGAAAAGCTATCCATTAGTGGGAAGAGTTTTGTCTCTTAAAAAACGTCGTGGAAAAATCGGATTTTTGGGGTTTTGTTATTCCAGCGGACGTATTTTGTAACCTCACTCATTCAAATTTGACATTACAAAACCAATATTAGGTGCTTCCCCCTTTTTGACAGTTCAAATTTTATTCTATGAACAGTCATTACAACTAATTTAAGAAAGCCAACTATTGAAATGGTTTTTGGATTTTTCATTTTTCAACTTTACCTCATTCAATAAACGTAAAGCTGGCAATGGAAAGATATCAATTGGAGGATTTTAGAAACTTAAGTCACCCAACTTCTTGTATACGCAGTCGAAATATTTACAACTCTCATCCACACTAAAACTTCATATTTTTTTCTTTTTATAAAAGAAGCTCCCACTATTCACTATACGATGTAAAGATCGTGTTTTCTAATATATTTATGGAAAGTCTATATATACATAAATTTGATATGAATTATACATATGACTATGTAAGAAGTGTCTAAGTTCACACAAAAAGTTATATGTCAAGAAATACACTTTTAAATTTTAATTTCAAAATATTGTATAAAAATGGCTAAAAATTGGTATTAAATAAGTCTTTATAATACTCCTGTAAATTAATTTCTCAAGCCCAAGTTCTTTTCGTGTGTACTTAGTCTCAACAAATCAATCATATCTAGGTTTGTATGAGTATTTGACAGAAATTCTATGTCATATAATTTTCATCCCTTCACATGTTTACCTCAGTAAAGTACAAACAAATAATAAATTTCAACCAAAAGATGTATCAAGCAGCATTAAGCAAAAGTTAAGTAGGACTTACGTAAAAAATAATATTGTCAATATATCTACTTTTAATACAATTGTTATTATTAGAAAAAGAAAAAGGAGTAAAGGGAAAACTTTTTACTTTAAATGCTACAAATATAAAATAATTATTTTAAGCACTTACAGTTGTAAGTTTTTCTTTTTTTGCAATATAAATTTGAAGTTTCTTAATAATAAAAAATCTCTATATTAAAGTTTGCCCCCAATTATAAAACTTGTGTTTCCTTATTTACGTAAATATTTAAAGTATGAATTAAAAACCAAATGGATTTACAATTCACATTAGCAGAATAAAATAACATTACAAAATCCAGTGCAAGGAATTGGAAAAATTGTTCACTTACAAAAAGAAGATTTTTTAATGTTAATTAATTACTTTTACCCTTCATTGAAGTTGCAACAATAAGATATTAAAAAAATAAAAAATAAAAAAAAAACAAAAAAAAAATTAAAAAAAACAGACGACATACTAAAAAGAAAGCTCAGAGCTATACCATAAACGACACCTAATCGTCGAATATAAAGCTAACAAATAAAATCTTCTATTATACATAATATACCCTACATATCCTAAGAAATTTCTATCAATTACTCGTCTCTCCTGTATGAACGATCGACTTCGACACGCACGAGTATAATTCATACTGAGTTTACGTATAGAGCCAACTTTCCGCGCGTCTTTTCCCTCTTGCACTTTCACTATTCTCGACCGTCTTCACTGGCTCTCGGGACTGAGATCCTTGTCGCCCTCGCCATCACCTTCCTCTCGTGTCATCCCCTCGATTGGTTGATGGGGCTGATTCGTTTCCGAGCCCGTTGGTGCTCCAGATGACTCCTCATCATTTTCGTTGCTATCCGCCGGCGGGTTCTCGCTACGCGACTGCATAGACCCTTGAGAGGGTGGGCCATTTTGAGCTGCACCTTGGGGGAAGCCCGTCTCCGCGGAGACCAGGTGGGACGGCAGGTGCGGCGAGGCTGATTGAGATTTTCGGCTCTTCTCGCCCTTTCGCCATAGGGTTATCTCCTATTCAAACAGAAAAATGGAATGGAAAATTTATAGTAAGTTCAGCAGTATTTCGTGATATAAGATTTTTCTAGTCTAAATGATTTCTCTTTTCATCTCTTGAAAATTAAGAATTAAATAATGTACAAAATTATTTAATTCAGAAATATAAACAGGAAGAAATATGCATGTCATAATAAAACTGTAAAAAAAGTTTCTATCCATTACTATGACATGGTTCGATCAATGACTGCATTGAGTATTAAAAAATATTTTTTAACAAACACCATATGCCTTAATTTTTTTTTTTCAGAGTTTAAATAAGCTAAATAAATTAATTTTATAAAATTAATAATTAAACAGTAAAATTTATAGATACAACTATATAAAAATGTACCTGTTGTTTAAAGTATCTTCGATCTTCCTCATCCATCAGAACAAGATTAAGATAATATCTTACACTAAATTTCTTGTTAATATCTCTCATCGTTGGTGCTAGATCGTAGCCTGCCAAAAATACCCTGATCGGAATGGATTCTCCTTTAACTGGTGCGCCGTCCATTATTTCATATTTAGCTATTGTTTCGTTTTCCGTGAACGTGTGAGGTCCTGCGAAAATGTATTCTAATTAAACTTCACGAAATCAGTAGCGAGTTCCAAAGAAATTACAAAAAAAATTTCTCTTCTCTCATTGTTTTAAAAATTCATGCATTTAAGGTGGCTTCAGCATATAGTGTTGAAGTATGGGTACTTTCCAGGGCCCTAAATATTTTGTTTTATTTTTGAAATACAAATAGCTTAAAAAGATTTTTGAAGATATTAACTTAAACATAAAATAATTATATCTTATAGTAAAATTTTAAGTTTACAGATTAATTTTATATACAAAATAAAACATGTAATACATATGTTGTAGCCTTATTTTGACATATATTATTCAATAACTATTTAAAATAGTCGTTAACATTTACTCTTTTTACATATTCTTATTCCTTGCAACCTTAAATATGTATTTGTAGTTTTCTGAAAGAATCTTGTTTTTTTTTTTATATGTAAGAATAATTGAAATAATGTATCTAAAAAAAATCTCTATAAGAACCCACGCTAGATGTTTTAATTTTTCAATCTTTTTTCTCACATTTTAAGTCATTAAACTCCCTTTAAATTTTGCACACATGTAATTACATATGACATCTATTATTATGAATTTTTTCAAAAACTTATTATTTTTTATAATAAGTCACTGAAATCACCTTAAGAAAGGAAACTAATATATTTGACATTTACAAATAGAAATCTGAATTATATTTACCAGAACCAGTTGTTTCTCGTTTGATAATAGCAATCTCCATATGTTTGATTTTAATTCTGACCAGAAGGAAGTAAATTTTTCCAACAATCACATCTTTTAAATGATATCTGAAACAAAATGTTAAGTTTATTTTAAATGTATTTTTATTATCTAAATCATAATATGCAGATAATAATTGGCCAATTCAATAATATTAACAAAACTAATAATGGACACTCACTTGCTTTTATTATACTCAAATTCGATATGCAGGCAGTCTTCGATGCCAACCTCCATCTTGATTGGGTTGTTCATGTCTGGATAGGAACTAAGGGTATGTACAACAAGCTCCAACTCTTTAACGATATCACTAAGTCTTCTGACGATTGTCACTCTGAGAAAATATCGCAGTCTCACATTGGAGCCTGTGTAACTCTCAAAAGGTTTTTCTACGTTAGCGAACTCAAATTCGTAACTTGTATTGTGAGTGAGTTCTCCTGGCCTTGCAAGTTCCTTCACTAAACTACTGAAGTCATAATGGTTGCCTCTGTCATAATAGAGTTCTATTTGTCCAATAAACTCTACTTTGACACCTTGATGCTCTAATTTTCCAGCTTTTCTCAGACTAATATTTATCTGATAACAAAAATTATATTTTTTTAGTTTTTGAATAACCAAAAATAAAGTCTCTCATCAAAATTCATTTATGTGGTATCAATCACTGCTATTTTTTAATCACTTTTTAGTTGTTAAATTGTTTTTTAAAATAAATTTATTGATTTAATAATTCATAAAAATTTTGTATTATATCATAGTTAGCCAAATTTTTTGTTTTGGAGTTACTCAAATGGGTCCTAAACAACTAGCATTACTTCAGTACTATTTTGTTTTTTAAAATAAATCTATTGATTCAACTAGCATAAATTTTGTAATACACCGTAGTATATTGAAATTTTAATTTTAGAGTTACTCAAATGGAATCTAAAGAATTGCCAATAGTTGCAAAATCTTTTTAAAAAATTCAGTTACAATTTTGATAAAAAGTTTTTGTACTCCATAACAACTGTCGTATTTCTGCAAATACTTACACTACTGCTTTTTAAGAATCTTTAATGAACATGAACAAATATTATGTAGCCTTCTAATACGAACTAAATAAATTATATCTACGAACCTTGCCGGATACAGTCTCTCCATCAAGATACAGTAAATGCCTCTCCTTCTTGCCATCCTCAGACTTGATATCAGCAGTCTTTCTAGTGTCAGCACCATCAAGTGTGATCTCAATATCAGCAGACTGACCAAATCCAAAGAAGCTCTACACAAACAGAAGGTAAACCATTTCATTCATGACACACTAGACTTATAGGAGATAAATATCTACATGTAGTTAGTAAAGAAGCTTGCTTACCATTTTAAAATCCTAAGGGAAAATTGATTCTTTTAGTGTCTGTATTATAACCTGGCGCGAGCCACACAAATAAGTTCGCGTTAGGTTCTCGCACCGACTGTCCACGGCATAATTGGCGTAATAATTAATCAAAAAAATCACCTCTCGTTATCTTTCTCTCTCTCCCTCTGTTTTTCCCCTCACTTGTCAATCGGTTTCCCCTCTCGCGACTAACAGACAGGAAGGACAAGAGAGTTTTTTCCTCCCCGTATAAGAGTGAGAGAGTATTCGGCGAGTGAAGAGTCACAAGTTGCCAATATGGCCGCACGGCACTGATGGCACTTCTGCCATCGGCAGCTCTATCTATTGTCAAAAGTCCCTGGCCTGGATATGAGTGTATAATATGTGTATACTCGTACGTGTGCAAAGAATGTGTAGGGGGCGGCGAATCGGCGATGATTATCTGTCTTTCTATTTTCTCCTCTCACTTTTTTTCTCTTCTCTTATTTATTGAGAGTTCTTTTTTTATAAATGATTTATTCGAACTAAAATGAGCGAGATAAATAGAGCTACTCTTGGACTCTTTCTGCTTTTTGTAGGTTAGGTTCCTGGAGACGGAATCGGTTTCTTTCGTTTCTTTAATTAAATCGTAGATTACACTGTGGCAATGAAGACGACGACTACCGCCTTAGCTCAGGAATCAGGATCCACAAGTTAACGATTGCATTGATTTGATTAACAGAGAGCGACTGATCTCTTACAGTCCCTGTTTAAGGTGTAGGTTGCAGTTCACGAAAAGGATATAGGGATCAACCTGATCAATGGATGTATCCGTAACTTACACGCTCGCACGTATACTGATTCTCATAAATATATGCAAAAAATTTTCTGTCTTTTAACTCCCACAGAACACGATTAGCGAATCACGATTCACGATGTATCTAGTAAGTGTACGGAACTACGGGTACATCGGGTACTAGAACTATACTGGGTTGTGGGTTCAGTCGTTCAGTGAGTACTCGTCTGGACCAGTGATGTGAATTGACCAGTCAGAAAAAATTTTCAGACTTGACGGTCATTTTGTCTGTTATTGACGGTCAGAATCTAGAAGTTCGGAATATAAAAATGAACCTTTGGATTTGAAGGATAATAATAATCACGTATAATTTTTTAAATTTTACTTTTGCAGATTTATTTATAAATTAAATAGAATATTATAATTTTAAACAATAATACTTAAAATATATTTTTATAATAAAACTAAATATATAAATGTTATTTCACTGAACATTTTCAGATTCAGTATCTGATTCAATCGCAATTACATCTAGAAAATCTATTAAATCATTATCAACGTTTTCATTGTCATTCTCAGAATATGAGGAATCTGGATGATTCTTAGGTTATGAGCAACATACGTTACCTGAGTGTCCCGAGTAGAAATGAAACTGTGGTACAAATCTGGTCCACAGAATTTTCCTGAAGATAGAATTGTGGTCCATGCCCAGGCTTGTAATGATGCTCTGTTCAGGACCAGATTTGGAATACTAGACCTAAGGCAGCCTGCGTTGATCCTGTTCTGGCGCTGAACAGATAAAAAAAGTAGAAAGTTATAACTTCAGGCAAAAAAGGCCAAATTTGGACTGCCCAATGTTTTAGTGAAATTAAAAATATAATTTAGTAAAAGTGGAAAAAAATTTATTGAATAAATTACATTTAAAATAAATACACAGCACATAAAATACATGTAAAATAAGTACAGTTGTACATGAAAATGTAAAGGTTTCCGTAAAATAAAGAAAAAATTTAAGGTTAATTAGTATTTACTAATATTTATTTACATTTATTACTTAGTAATCTATTAAATTTATTAAAATATATAATAAATAATTAATTCCCCTCCCTATAAATTGCATTATTAATTACTATTGATACGCCTCGTTTTACAGCAATTGGTTCTAGCAATTTCCCATTTACAAAACCGAAGGTGTTTATAATTGATTCTGAAAATAGTAGATATAAGTTTAATAAGCGGTCATGTATAATATACATATAATAGTATTCATTATGAAATAAATCATTACCTTTAATACATGTGTAAAACCTCGTATTGGCAAAAACTAGCTTTCCCGAACTTTGTTTCATAGAAGTGAATTTAAGAATGCCTTAATTCTCTTTTAAAAAATCGTTTCTAAATTAACTTTATATTCTATATGACTGCGTAGAGGTAGTATTAATAGTTGCTAGGAGCTAGGTGCCTTTACTGTAAAAAAATTTTACATTAATACACATTATTAGATAATCATAGTTAAAAGAAAAAGTAACCTTTATAATCAACACCATAAGAAAGCTCATGAAATGACATGAGTTTTAAAAAAAGATTTACTGGTCTCAGATTAAGGAAACATGGTAAAAATTGCCCCTAAAGTTTAGTTGCCGTATCACGTCGGGTATTATCTATTTAAAAAGAAAAAGTGTCAAATAATATTGTAAAAAACGAGTCTCCCTCTCGCAACCAAATCTAATCGACTTGCCTTATCACAACTTTTCACCACATCTAAAAATGGCACCCCCCGACCGTGCAAAGGGTAGTTTTTCCGCAATTTTCGGGGAAGGGTGTGTTCCAATCTGCAGAATCTTCGCGTAAAAAAAAGTAAATCATGCGTCACCCTCTCGTAACCAAATCTAATCGACTTGCTTTATCACAACCTTCCACCAGATCCAATATGGTCACCCCGCGACCGTGCAAAGGGTAGTTTTTCCTCGTTTTTTCGTTTGCCGCTCTCAGCTAGTTCCAGAATCACGATGTGGACGTGGCGGAATGTCGGTTCCATTTTGTTTTGTTTTTGTTTTGTTTTTTTTTGTTTTTTTTGTTTTTTTTTGTTTTTTTTTGTTCTTTTTTTTGTATTTTTAGTTTTAAGTCTGTATTCTTTGGAATTCTTTAAATATGTAGTTAATTTATTTTTACACTAATTACATGTGCACTTTATTTCTTATATAAATTTTTGAAATATTGTAATGTAGAATTATGATCAAATTGACGCATTTGTTGTAGAGGATACGTGCTTTTTATGTAATTTTTCGTCAGTTTCATGCAATAATTTTTTTCTTGAATCAATAGTTTTTTTAGTTTTTTTTTTGTTACTTTTTAATTAGCAAGAATTGTTGCTACAACTTTTCAGATATTATTCATGTCACTTTCTTCAAAGATAGTCGCCATTCCGATACTTGCTATATACATCCATGTATATTAGGGTGTCCCTTATTTCCCAAAGGTCGTGTCTATAGGCACGGGTTAAACTTTAAATTTGGGGTCATTGGAAATCTCAAACATGTTTTTTCGTCAAAAGAAATCGATTTAGGGGGCGGCATGAAGCGGCATGATCGATTTCTGGAATTTGAGAAATAAGGGACACCCTATATAGATATACACACTGTGTATTATTTCCCAAAGGTCGTGTCTATAGGCACGGGTTAAACTTTGAATTTGGGGTCATCCGATATTTCAAACATGTTTTTTCGTCAAAAGAAATCGATCTAGGGGGCGGCATGATCGATTTCTGGAATTTGGGGAATAAGGGACACCCTATGTACATACATGAATCCTGCAGTTGCCCCAGGACAGTCGAGTTTTTGATATTTGATTCATGGACTGTCTTCGAACCTGTCCCAAACATCGATAATCACAAAGAGAACGAACCGATGCCGAGTGCAGATGTTGACCTTTTGGATCAGTTCTCCGACCTCAATCGGCTCTTGAAGGCGATGACTTACCGTCGGAGGCTCTTTCCTGCCGCTTTGTCGTCAAAAACGCTCCGCGACCCTTATTTGGACTGATGACCGTCGATGAGTTGCGCCATGAATTTATGGCCTGCGTCGAATTGAGCCAGAAACTCGATTATCAACCCGAGATCGAACAGCTTGGTCAGGGGCACCGATTAGTCCGGGGCAACAGCGTTCCGAAGCGCCTCTCCCCCTTCTTAGACGACTCGGGGTTACTCCGTGTAGGCGGACGCCTCCAGTACTCGTTACTACCGTATGGCAAGAAACATCCAGTCAACTTGGACGGGAAGGGCCACCTGGTTATCATTTGGGCCCACGCGAAGAGTCTGCATGGAGGATTTCGACTCACGTATATGCTCGCGCAATACAACGCGCCTGGTTGGTAGGCGGAAAAAATACGGTGCACCCTCCGATCCCTTCAGCAGATGCGGCGTGGTCTATGCTGGACCATTCTAGATTCTCCGATTAAAGGGCCGAGGAGCGAAATCAGTCAAGGGGTACATCGCGCTATTCGTTTGTCTCAGCCCTAAAGTTTTGAACCTGGAAGCGGTCGGGGACCTGACCACCGATTCGTTCATCGCCGCATTGGTTCGCTTCATCGGTCGACGCGGATATCCGAAGGAAATATGGAGCGATAATGGGACCAACTTCCACGGCGCCAATCGCGAACTCAACAATCGCCTTTGTGCTGCTATGCTCGACTGGGGCGCGATTGATGAAACCCTTTCTGAAGTCGGAATAACGTGGCGCTTCATTCCCCCCTCAGCACCGCATTTTGGGGGAATCTGGGAGGCAGCGGTCAAGTCGACCAAAACCCACTTGCGTCGAATCGCCGGACCCCGCAAGCTAACATATGAGGAGTTCGGTACTCTCCTCGTGGAGATAGAAATGGTTTTGAACAGCCGACCGATCTCCTCACTCTCGGGCGATACCGAGACCTTTATCCTCGCCTCATGACATGGACTGTTATATGTTATATATGGAAGCTAGATCAAGGTTTACGGGATCGATTTTGGGACCGATGGGGTCCCGACTAGCTGAACACACTTCGACAGCGTACAAAGTGGACTCGATCTCGCCAAAACTTGGAATCTGGAGACCTCGTCGTCATCCTCGACTCGTCGCTCCTTCGACCCAATGAACCGTGGCCCACGGGACGTATCCTAGCTGCCCACCCCGGCAAGGATGGCCTCGTTCGGGTAGCCGATCTCAGAACTGCAAGTACCTATTCCCGGCCGAATACCAAATAGGCCCGTCTGCCCAACGCAATGAAACGAACGTCTTTGTCACTCACCTGCGTTCCCGAATCCGACCCTCTCAACCTTTCATATAAATAACTTTATTTTATTAGAAAAATAAAATGTATCAAGAAAATTTTCAAAAGAGCTCACCACATAAAAATCTATCAAGTATTCCTTTTTTGCGTAGCATTTTTAATCTGGAAATAAAAAAAATATTCAAAGCTTCATGTAAGGTTCTAATATTTTACAATACTTATATTCGTTTTATAAGAAAACTTATATTCATAAATACTCGATTTTTATACAATTCCAAAGTACGAGTAACATTATTCTGTAGATTAAATATTAACGTATATTTTTCAACTGGCAAGGTTCTTGAAAATCTTCTTGATACATTTGGTTTTTCTAATAAAATAAAGCTGTGAATTTGAATGTTTTACTCCCAGTGTTCGGTCACGTGGGACTGTGACGTCAGACGTGAAATAATACTTTCACTCTCTCTCTCTCTCTCTCTCTCTCTCTGGCTCTCTCATTTGGGAACGATTGGCTAGCTGAATCAAGCGCTCGATTCGAATGGAGAACGTCATGCCGAGATCAGCGCGCTACTGGTGAAGCTGTGGTTATGGTATAGAAATAAGATAATTTTATAATGCTATGAATTGCTATTGTGGCAAATTCGTAGTACCAATTGGAAGCAACTTAAAAGCTGCTTATGTTACTGTCAATTCGAGATAAGTAAACTAGCGTGTCATAAAGTAAACTAAAAATGATGTAAGTAAGATAAAAATTCATGTCGTGCATAAATTGATGATAGTAGAGAGAATTTGATTAATAAAAAGGAGAACGTGAAATCACAATGTATGGTTAAAAATGCAAAAGCAGATCTTATACTGAATATCACCAAACACGCTACAAAGCAACGTTTGTTTATTGCCCATAAAGAAAATAAATGAAGTTTTGTATAACTTCGAGATGACGAAACCGACGTTACGAACGATATTCCAAGAATTATAGAACAAGATAAACCAGTGTGTAAGTGCGTATGTTTCAGTCGACATTGTCAAAAAGCATCAATAAAAAAGAGATTTTAAAAAACATAACCAACGAGTTTTTCATTTACTTGAAGATATCCTTTCCTAAATGTTTAATGCTTATACTTATTTAGTATTTAGAAAACAACATAATGAAGTAAAGTATAGATTGCTTTTTATGCCCTGCATACTACTCTTTGAAAGCTCATAGAAATGATTCAATTTTTAACAAAACTACAACGTTAGAATTTATATTTTGACTTAAATATCAAAAGTTATCTCTTGGCTTTGTATGCTGGTTAATGTGCTTATAATGTAGCAGAAACGATTAAAGCTTTTTGTACAGTAAGCTTTGCTTTTATGTCATCAGTAGTAACAGCCGTGCATTTGCAAGCACTTTTTGATCATTAAAAGATGTCATTTTGAGAGGTCATTTTGTTACAACAAAAATATAGGTATAATTTATTTTGGAAGGACCAATGCATGATAAACATCGTAATTAGAATAATAAGTAGGGTACCCATCTAATTATATATCATAATATCGAATAGATACTTGTTATTGTAAATGATTTCTATTAAAAAAAAGAAATTGTTTTCAGAGAAAATAATTAAATTCTCCTTGTACTTACTACATGATCCGTAATAAGTTCGCTAATCGCTTTATTCTTAGTTACGAGACTCATCGCCTAGAAGCAGCGCCGCTGCATATAGTCCTATCAATAGCTATCCCAATATCCCATTCCTCATTCCCATAGACTACATATAGTTACACATACTCCACACAGTTGATACAGTCCAGAGTCCACAGTCCACACTCATTGCAATTACCACTAGAATTGCAATTCGCAAACTGCGAATAGTTCAGACCGGATCGGACTATAGGTAGGTACGTACCGGAGGAATTTTGCAAGAATCGAGATTCGAACCAATCGAGCCTCATAAGCTACTGAACCACGCCTACTGTTCTGAAGTTGTAGCGATTTAAGAGCGCGAGTTGAAGTTGCAGAGTGTTTTTTGCAATAATACATTGTTTTGAAATATGAATAAAACTAATAACAGACAATTTGAAAATTTGGCGCATGTACTTAGTTAAGTACTTTTGTTGTAAAAACTTGTAAATTGTAAGGATGAGGTACAGAAAACTTTATATATAGACTACCAAATGTTAAAATTACTTTATTAAAAAGTTAAAGTTTAGAAAAATGTTGAAAAGTATGTACAAAATTAAGTGTTACTTTTGAACAGTTTTAAGGATGTTCTCTCCCAGCCGTGGCGCTCAACTCGGTATTAAATTAGAAAATTTGTTGTCTAAGATATTATACAGCGTTATCTAATGTGAAAACCTCGAAATTCATAATATTAATGTTCAGAATGTCGATAGAAAGAAAGATAGATAGAAATAGGACCCAAAAGTTGAAAGAGGGTGAAATACTGCGCACCTATATAGATATACTATAGCCTGGGATTAAAACTTTGGACTGGTGTATCTTTAAAAAAAGCACCATTTGCCCTATTCAGCTTTTTTCCTAACGATTCGTATTGTTATTTTACGTCATGAGATTAGTTTTTTTTTTAATCGTAAGAAAACTTGGTTTGCAATTAAACGAAACGTCTCTGGCCACAGGTTTTCGGTATAGGCTTTCAATGTTAAAGTATGCAATTTCGAGGCTCAATGTGTCAAAATTTCATGCCGCTTGCTGGTTTCAGATTTTAACCACATATAAAGTATACTTAAAGTAACAAATAGAAATTTTTTTAGACATGTTCTAAGAAATAGGGTTTTGGAGAGAACTACCTAAAAGGAAGATCTAGGCATAGGATTATTTGAGAAAAATATAGGTAGCTAATGAGTCATTGATATTGAGCACCAGTTACATGATGTGTATTTTAAAATAGAGATGTAAATATTATATCAATAAAGCTATATAATAAAATATATTTTCTAAGTAATTTTTTTAACGTTCTCGACTAATACACATGTTACCATAATTCTTAAAAGAAAGATAAATGATAATATCACCTAATAATTTAAGTACAAGTAAATGTGAATACTAGAATAGAGATACTAAAGAATGTGTGAAAAATAAATTAATATAAACAGGTCATTCATTTATAAAGAAAGTTTTATTAATAATTTATAATTCTTATAAACTAAAATGGCAACTGTAGAAAAAAGACTTTTACTAACAATTAGATTATTTTTAAATCATAATACTTGGTAATAAAACATTGTTAAGTGAAAAAGAATATAAAAAAAGTAAATCTAAATGAATATTTTTACATTTTTACATAAGTACAATTATTTAATGATATATAAAAGGAAAGAAAAATTATATACAAAATAAAAATTTTGAAAAGTAAACATAATTTATACGTTTTAAATCCTTAAATGAATGTGATGTAACATTAATATTGCTCTGATCTGCAATAACTTAACAATGTTTATGGTGATTCAATCAAGATCGAATAAGCTTAATGTATAGTTTCTTAAAGCACGAATTAAGAAGACAATAAAATTTCTTTGCAAACAATTAACTGTTATCTAACATAATTGTATACCCCATGTAATATATAAACCTAAATTAGAAGATTTGAAACAATTGTAAAATATAGCAAAAGCTAAAACATTATTAATAATCTAAATGATTGTTATATATTTGCGATATGCAAGCAAATCTCTTTAAAGGCATACATTGCATGCACCATGTACGAGAAAATTCTCGAAAAGTGGACGAACAATTTCCTATTAAGCTTCGCTAAATTACATATATTTACAACGAAGTTGAAATTTCCACATTCCAAGGCGAAAGGGATGTGAGAATTACATGAACGTTCTAATTCTGTTTTTGCAGATAGTAGACGTGCATACTGCACACTCGCATATACTATGAACTTGGCGACATCGTAAAAAAATCACGAAAGTGATCACGGTTTTTCCACCTACTAGCATTCAAATTTCAGAGTTCAATAGAATGTTGTACAGCAATTGATTAAAAAGGATAAGCTTAATGCATTCGGTTAACAGATTTTAAAAAAATCAAATGAAAAGATTAATGTTTCAAAGAAATTATTAAGTCATATTTAACAGATATTTAAAACATAGGTACCAACATGAATATCTTCACTCATCACTTATGAATATCTTTTTACTAAAGAAAAGAAGAAAAATGAAAGCAATGTTTGAAGGGCTCCAAACATAATTTTTGCAATTTTTACAATTAAAATTTAGAGAGAACTGAAAATATGTTTAATAGGTTCGCAAGTGAAATGGTAAGTAAAATGATAAAAATAAAATAAATACCGAAATTAGTTATAAGTACACGAAAATTCTCTAAAATTTTTTCATTGATGTCTATAGAGATTGTAAATTAAAGCGCTATACATTAGAAGACTATTTGGCTCAAGCTATTTACGAAAAAATATAATTTCTGTCACTTTTTTACTGTAAAAATAAAGATTTGTATATATGTGCGCTTGATTATTATTCGACTCTATTGACACTATTAGTAAAAAAGAATTCATTTTGAAAACTCGCACTACCTATTATAAACTTTTAGAGAATTTATAAACAAGAAAAAAATACGGATTTTACTTCTTTGAAGTAAGATCGTAGCGATGATTTATATTGAGCGCATGCAGAAAATGCAAAAGATGGGGTTGATAACCACTGTTGGCCAATTTTTCTGCCACGTGGACCAGGTAAGCTCTTTGTTCTACGAAGGCCACGTACATCTTCTCTAGGTTATCGTAGTTCGGTCCTGCCGACTGCGATCCGCTCCAATTCTGAGCTCGAATTCTATTATGGAACTTGAGAACAACTTTGAAAATGTTGCACAGACACGCGCGAGTCTTTTCGCCCCGTACATTCAGCATGCACCTGAAACCAATTTAATATTTAGTTTTATTGCCTGTCACGGCAAAGTACAATAATTTCGTCATTAAAAATTTATAGTTTCAAAATAACGTATGACTAATATGTTCATTTTTATGCTAATAACGTATTCATAAATGCTCTGATGAAATAATATTCTATTTAGTTTTTAGTATACTATAACTAAACTAATTGGTACCCAAGATAAAAAAAATTGTTGACCTCGTTTTTTATTGTAGTAAAAAGAACAGTAGCTCATGGATAATCTTAAGTGTTTCTAAATATATTTTTATAAGATACTTAATGCAATACTAATAATATATATTAATATTAAATATCTTAATTAACACGTGAGCTATATTGAGAATTGAACAGAAATCAATTGCGTCTGAAAACATTTCATTTCCTTTTTATTGATCCATTACCTCGATAAAATCTTCTTTATATAACTAACATGTATGTTACAAACTTCATCAATTGTAGTTGCGTTCTCTAGCTCCTTTTCAAACTCTGACCAGCTTGCGTGCAAAACACTGCAGGTCAAGTAAGTGTGCAGCGCGTTCATAAATTGCATCATAGAGTGTCTGTACAGTTGAATCTAAAAAGAAAAAATTTTCCGATCCTCAAATGTATGGAAAAATACAATATCCTTCGGATACAATTTTTACAGAATAATTTTGTAAATTTTTTGTCATCAAGAAGACTCCACGGAATTTTTACCTTGTGGTAATTTTTGGTGATAGTAGCTTTCCTTTCAATTTTCAGAATGTGAAAATCTTCTTGCAGTACCCAAAGAACACGACCCACCATCAATAAAAATTTGAATACTCTGCTGTACTGTTGCATTACGACATCGGTGAATATTATATTTAAAGGCCATGAGATTTTGTAATTCAGTGACAAACAACTTAGTATTTCGGGATTTGAAGTCTAAAATAATAAAATGATATTGAAAAGTAATATTATAATAAGAAAATTATATTATGCACTAGTCATTAATAAATCTCATTAAATTTGTTTAAATATAAGAAATTGCATGCATTAGTCATGAAATAAAATTCATGTTTGGAAAAGAAAGAAGTTTTTCAAGGAAATTTTGGACTTGGATTTATTTCATTCAATCGTATCCATTAAGTATTTTTATAACCTTTAGTAAGATGTTTATACTTATGAATTACCAAATTCTAAAAATATATGCGTAAAATTTTGGACTTGGATTTATTTAATTCGATCGTACCCGTTAAGTATTTGTATAACCTTTAGTAAGATGTTTATACTTATGAATTACCAAATTAAAAAAAAAATATGCGCAGAAATTATTTATATGATTTTTCAGCGTAGTTGTAAATACATTTTAAATAAATAGTAAAGATTAAATTTCTTTCCATTATCATTATCAAAGCTTTAAAAATGACCTTTTAAAACTGATTGTTAAAGAAAGTTTTATTATACCAATCGGACATGCGACGAGGTCCGAGCACTTCTCAAAACATTCAACATTCATGAAGTTTGGTAAAATTATACTTTATAACCAGAGAATAAATGCTAAACTTTATGAAAATGGTATGGTTTGAGGAATGCCCGGGGCTTGCAGCTTAACTGGTCACTAATGCTGATCACCAGCTTCAGGTTCATATTGTAAAACCATAGGTTCGCTACATCTAATATTAATAAAAGTTGCAATATCATTATCGTCTACATAGTATAGTCGATCAATATCATGTTTATTTTTAAGCCGCTTTGTATTCCATTTTATACTCGGCACAAAGTAAGTAAAATGGAATTTTTAAATTTTAATAAATATCACGCGACCAAACTGCGGTTAATATTTTATATGCAGCTGTTTTGATATTTAATTGAAAAATGCAGGTCTCATTTAGGTTTTTTTTGATAGGAGACTATTGGAACTCGTAGTGCTCTCAGTTCTTATACTAAAAGCCACTCTTTATAATCTTACCAGGCTTACATTTTGTGGGCCACTAATAAGCAACAAAATCAGAGTACTTCAAAGGTTCAAATAATTTATAATCATGTAATTATTTATTTAATAGGGTTCTTTTCGTTGTATAATTTAGTCAGAAGAATCAAATGTTTCTCGAAAAACATATGTTTTACCCAAAACACTCTTCCTACACAGTTATTTTATAAAAATATATTCTGAATATAATTATTTTAAATTTTATTAGATGCCACAAATTCACACATGCAGGTAATTATACTTAAATGGAGTATGAAAGCTAATCACTATAGATATAACAATAAACGGATGTACCATACTATTATACTTATTCATATATCAATATTGGATTCCAATGTTTTAATTTAATTATTCTTTATATGGTGTGAAAAAATAAATTAATATAATGAATTATTATAATAAATACATCCTCCTTTATACCCAATGAAATTTGTGATGTAAATGTAAGTAGATATATTTATATCTTATTTGATAGACATATAAATATAAGTAGGGAATTTTCATTGATCTAAGTGTCTATAGCGTACCTGCAAGTAAGCGGGCACATCACTGACTGACAGACTAAGCAATTCAGAGTTTGCGTAGGTGCTGCTGAGTGAACTGATCAGCGCCTTTTCCAGGAAGTTGCTCAGGGTTGATGAGTTGAAGAGCTCGGCGGGCGTTGATGCAGTGTACAGCCGCTTGAACAGGGACTGCGTGAGCGTTTTGGCGAACTCACCGTTAAGCAGGAAAAAGTAGCTGCGCAGGCTGTGCAGATGCGACAGCATATTGTGCTCTCTTAACAGGTACTAAAAACAGGTATACAGTTATAAAATGACCAGATTCAATATTATACTGAAATTAACGAAAACGTATATTGATTTTTTTTTAAAAACAATTAAATACTTCAAGAGTGTAATACTTTAATTATGGCTGAAAATATTGTTTTTCATTTTGTGAAAGACCCTGCTAACCAACTATTTTCCAAAACCCAATTACCGATTACGATTTTTCAGTTTTAATCTAGTTTAATCTTTTTCAATCGCCTTTATCTTCTCTCTGAATTTCAACCAGTGAATTATCACTGGCAATTTAATGAAATTTCGTCCACTACTGGAGAATCAGTGTATGTACTATTTTTTTAGTGAACTTCATGTAGCTGTGAAATTTCAATTTCACTGGATAAATCAGTGTATTTGCACTGATTCTTGAAAAGCAGACCAATTTTCACTGATTCAAGTTTACAGAGTTGGTCGGTATACTAATGAAAATAAACGATGTGTACGCTATACCTTAATTATGGCATTATTGACGAGCCGGCTTTGTACTGTTAGCGGTATAATCACTGATCTCTCCAAGTAGACTTGCAGTGAGGTTGTGTCTATCATTTCCACGTCTGCGACTGTCAACTGTTGAGATTCGGTGGAAGGTGTGTTGGGAATCGAGCCCAAGCCGATAAAATTCGGGAAGGTTGGAGCATCTAGGAAATACTTGGCGCTTCGAGACTGGGACATGTCCTCCGTAGACATACCGTCCGATGACCTCGCGAACAATATATCACTACGAAATTCAAGTTACTTTATTCTACCTTAGATCAATATAATTTTTAATTTAAAACATAGTAATAGCATATTATTAGTAAACTGCAGAAATACGTCTAATTAAAAAATTCACAATGATGTCTGTGTTTGATAATCAATTTAATAGGAATGATATTCAAGACATTCTCATAAGCACACTTTCATTTCAGCTAGACATTTTAATTTTTGAGGGTGATTCTTTAAAGTGATTGAAAATGTGAAGCTGCAACTGTTTTTTTATTATTGTCCTGTCCCTTTGAAAATACACCGAAATCAGATGGAACATTGCTTTTCCCTATTTCGTTAAACATTTTCGACTCTGGGTATATATTAAAATTCTGTGCAAGAATGATCGATATTTTTGAAAACATACTATTCAATAAATTGATTATTAAATATAAATATGCATAGACTTAATGAGATCATTTTCTATTAGCTACCTAAGTTACACCAATAATAAAACCAATTATATAATAATATTCACCTGTGATTAGTAATTTCAGAGAAAGGAGTGTTTTCACAGCTCTGAACCTGCACAGAGCCACTATGCGTTGAACCAGTAAAATGATCAGTCGTGGTTGACATAGGAGTATCTTTGAAATGCTCACGTTCACTGGGCTTATGCGATTCAAAATCAAATTGCTCAGTACTATGAGCCATGTTTCGATTTCTATTTTTTTGCCAATCGCACAAATTCTCCGGTTTAACAGCTACATGTGTTTCTAACTCATCCATACGATTATAAAAATGTGACATAACTTTATTTCGGTTTATTTGAGCATCAGTTAACGGTTGCTTTTCGGAAGCTGAAACTTGATCTGAAGGACTTTCATGATCCTTCCAATTCAAATGTGTGAGATGCTGCGTGTTTCTTAACCTGTTAAGTTGGATCTCAGTTTTATTGTCGTTTATTTGATTTTCCGTCAACTGATTGTTTATTAAAGAAGTATTAGATTCGATGTTGTCGAAATTCAAATGAGTGAGATGTTGTGTGTTTCTCAACCTATTCACTTGCATTTCAGTTTTATGTTCCTCATTTGCATAAGATTGCTTTTCCAGAGCATCTGTTATTTCTGCGCCTTTCCAATTTAAATGGGTAAGGTGCTGAGTGTTTCTCAACCTATTTAGTTCAGCTTCAGTCAACTCTGATGGTTTTTGAGAGTTTTCCATTGCAAGCAATATCGTAGTTGATTCATTATTATTTGGCGTGACCCCATACTCATGTTGAAGCATCTTTAATTTATTGCGTTGGGCTTCTGTCATATTATCAATCTCTCTAAGATTTAAAAGATTTAAAGCGGTTTTATCTATATTTGTTTTTTGGCTATTTCTTAAACCATCAAATCTGTCAAAGTCTTTTGAATACTTTTGAGTGTTCACTCCAATTATATCTAGTACAGTTGGTCGAATTGCCTTCGTAGTTGTTTCTTCAGCATTAATATTTTGATTATTCTGATCTGTACTACTGATATTTTGATTTTTTTCATCAAGAATGTTAATATTTTGATTTTTCGAAGGTAATTCATTTATTTTGACAGATGTGGGATTACTGTTTTCGTCGTCACTTAAAATCTCATCTGCCGTCTCAATATTATCTGAATTAGATTCACTAACCATTAGATATGCAACATTCATAATTTGTTTTTCTTCTGAATCAACTTTATTGTTTTTTACCTCATCAGAATTGACTTTTGTAGTCGGTTCTGGTATGTTTGGTATTAGATCATCCTTTTCGTCTTTCTGATTTGGTATAATAGGCGCTTCTGTTTCATCAGGAGTACTAATGAATTCTTTTCGCATACTTGATATAGCCAAAACTCTATCATCAAACAGTTTCATCCTTCGAATTCTCCAGTCTGCATGAATGCGACGTTTCCTTGCCTCCTCAGCTAATTCGTTGTAATACTTGATAGTGTTTTCCCTTAAAAATTTAATTTTAAATATTATTAATTTTTAAGTATTTAATTTACGTTTTAATAAAATTTTTTGTCTACCTTTCTGCTTTTTCTATATTTTTTTCTTCTTCATCTTGTTTCAGCATATTTTCTAAAAGAAGTTTATCAGCAAGCAGTTCCGCATCTTTATCTCTTTCCTTTCTTTGAGCAACTTCTTCAACTTGATCTTTTAATTGTTCCAAAAGCTCATTTTTTTCTTTCGCTATTTTTCGGAGACTTTCTTCACGCTCCTCTAAAATAATTATAAACATATATATCACACTTTATTTTTTTTTTCATTTAAATATACAGGTTATATAAAATTGAACCAAATCATAAACTTACTTCGAAGCCTTGATAAAGTATCTTGCTGCGCTGCAATCACCAATTCAGCTCTTCTTTTCTCAGTTTCCTTTTGTTCTTGAATCGCCGAGTACAATGTGACCACTTCACCCTGCTCTATTTCACCTTTAATTGTATATTCTTCGTAAAATTTTACTTGTTCCCTTAACATTCCAATGCTTAAACAAACTCGAACAGGTGGTTGACTTAAAGCAGACACCCGGCATAGTGGATTCTGAATCAGTAAAATTGATTTTTTTTTTATTTTTTATAAAAAAAAATGGATTATTTTGTAAAATTGATAAAGTACGAACTTGAGGATGACAGATTTTCAGTAAAGTGACGGCTTTTCCGCACTGTAAAATTGAATCCGTGAACTCTGATAAAAAGCCCGGAACCAATTTCTTATTGATGCTAAAACCTCGTGTCCAAAATCGATGACCTCGAGTACGAAGATACTGAGGTCGTACTTTGATCATAAATTCATCGTAAATGTCTGCGCAAACACCCTCAAAAATCCAGTGTTGCAAAAATCTGAAATAACATTTTTTTAAAAGACTGTCAATAATGTTTATTTAAAAGAAAATTTACTTTTATTCTTTTTTACTTTTTAACAATTATTTTGATTTAATGCATAAAGTGACAGAATAAAAGTTCTTTGCGTGAATTTCATCTACTTTTCGATCGTCATGTTTTGGTGGAATTCCTTTCTTGGGAGGTTTCGAAGTTGCTCTTTAATAATACCTATATAATAAGAATTTTTCCAAAATATGATACAAAAAAATATGGCTAATAAATTACAAAAAATTTCGTTTCTTTCAATTTCTTTTGTTTAATTCAATATTTAACTATTATAAAAATATTTTTTGATTTTTCAATTTCGTTCATTAGAATCTGAGGTATTGTACTTCAAATATTGGAAATACTATTAAATTTAACATTGGTGGTTTTGGCTAATCTAATTCAATTAGAAAGATTATTTTTCAAGCTGCAATTTTTAATTAGTCAGTTCGGTAAGATTTTCGAAGCCAAGATATCGAAGCTTGAAGATTTTATAATTTTGTATTGCCTGCCTAGAAATTCACATGATGTTGCAATGTATGAAAATTTCAGAAAAGGAGTTTTTTTTCTTCAAGCTGCAATCTTTCGACTAAAAAAAATTGTACAGAGTTAACTAAAAAATGAAGTAAAGCTTAAAAGATAAGTTGTATAGTGGGTCAGCTAGATTTATAAGAAAATTTCTCGTTAAATAGTTGATGACAAAAACTCAGCTGGCAAAACCATCCACAATATATATATATACACAGATTTATCAAAAAATATTTTCATCGATGTTAAATATTTAAAATTATGACAATAAATTGTGAAAAAACGAAAATTTTTATATTGTACTTAATATTTGTTTGTAGCAAATTTTAGATTAATTTAGTATGAAAAATTTTTGATTGCACATTCATGAAGAGCGACCTCAAAAACCATTAAGTAAAAAAGATTCACATTACTCAGCCTGCAAAAAGTAGATGCAATTCACGCTCAAGCAAAAGTATTGTTTTCTGTCTGTTTGAACGATAATGCCCACGAAATTGAAATATAATGCAGTCATAAGAGGCAGCTTGGAAAACTTATTTTATTATTTAGAACTAAAAAATATTTAATTAAACATTCTTATTTAAACTATCTATATTTAACACTTTCCATTATTTTTAATTAAGTTATTACTACTACTAGTACTCACCGAAAATATACTTCACAACAATCTTTTAGTATGGAGTAAAACACCAATGCCACATTTTGTTCTGCAACTTTAGTTACTTCTTTATAAATATGCGTTAAAATACCAATGCCTTCACCTAGTGAAGTCAATTTTTGTCTGTCACAACGACAAAGCTCAGCTACTTTGACAATTAAATGTCCTAAAGGTCTTATTTTTTTCAGAAAACTTAATAGCGCTACAGTCCCATCATCAACTATTGGAACTCGAAGAATGGCAGCATGATAAAAGAGCATAAATTCCTTTATACTTTTGCATAATGCCTGTAAATGATTTGCTTATTTAAAACGTTTTTGTAAGATTTATTGTTACAGAGTAAAGCTTACCTTGAATATTAAACCTTCTATTTGTAATTTTCCGGTTTGTGGATCAGGGATAATTAAATCTGAAAGATTCTTAAAACAAGTACCCCAAGTTGTAATTTCAATGAATAAATTCTCGAGAGTATTTGCACTTATACCATGTACTGTAGTATTCCTTTTAAATTCAAAATTATTCTAAAAAAAAGTAATAAATTTAAAAAAGTTCAATAAATTTTAACTATGGAAAGGAATATATATACTTACTCTAGAACTATAAACGAAAGTGTTTGATTCAACTCCAAGTAAAAGAAGTCTGACATTATTTATGAGTTCTTTAATAAAAACTTCATTAACAGGTTGAGAAAATGTAATCTGCAAATAAGAACATTCATAAGCATATGTGTGATTAATAAACTCCTAATTTTTCATTAAGCTGTAAAAGGAAACTAACCTGATTTAGTGAAATATTATCTTGTGCAACATTTACTAAATGTATTGTAGCATCAATTGATTCTGAAACAAATGCTGGTTCTTTTGGTGGTTCTGATGTTCCTAAAGTCTCCCAGGTTCTGTGCGTTGAAATTAATGTAGTTTTGTCCATAGCCTCCCATATTTTATCTAAGTTTTCTATTTGTTCCTCAGAGTTATTATTTTCTAACTCACAAATGTCATTTTGATTGTTTCGACCAGATGAACTATTTTCAGTAAACCATTCAAGAGGATCACGCTGCTGCCATGGAGATTCTGGTTCCGTAACAATTCCTTCTTTACACATTTGAATATACTTTTCAGGTCCACTTATATCCTTTTTATGATTAATGATTTTAAAAACATTAAAAATTAAAATTTTATATACAGCTTTCAAGTAAAAAATTACATATTTTATCTAACTGGCTTCTTACTTTTATTTTAGGTACAAAATAAGAATTTAATTGTAAATCCATTCCATTTAGAAGATTGGTTGTGCATGTAGGGATATTTTGTATTAAAGAATCATTGTCACTACTGCATCTAGGAAGGAATAAATTTAAAGTACGGTTATATTTAAAAAAAAATGAATCTGAATATATATTTGCTTTTGATGTATAAAGTACTGACTAATTCATATTTGTTGTAAAATATTTATGATAAATATTTATGACTAATTCTAAATTATTATTTTGTAATTAAATTCATAAAAAATCATGTTTTCGACTTTCAAAAATATTTACCTATGTATACTGGTATTAGTAGATGATGTAAATCGACTAAGTAAAGACATTTTGCTTCCAGGCTTACCTGCATAGTATTGAACAACACTACTATGCTCTTGTTTAAGCATTGATTCAAATTTTTTTGGTAAATAAAATGATTCAATTGGATAAATTTGAAAAGGTGGCACATGCCCATCGTTATACAGCATTTCTGGCAGTTGGGGATGGGGCCTTCCATAATAAAATATATCCTAAAATAGGATTTATATACAATTTTAAAATTATAAATTACTATTAAAAAAGATTAAAACTCTTGTTAAAGCTATTCAGCTTACCAAAGAAGAATCATCTTTAGAATCCAAAGATTTTAAACTATTTAGAAATTGTAAAGTTGTGTAGGCTACAGAGTCTGGTTCCAATTTATTATCAATAAATTCATCCAAGTATTTTTCCAATTCATTTGCTTGTGTAATCTGACCTTGTCCTACTTTTAGCACATAGGCATGTTTTAACAACTCCACTATGGGATCACACGGTTCGTTATCTTTTCCTGTCAATAAAATTTATATCTCACGAGTTCTTTAATTATATAAATGAAAACATGTTTTATGAAGTAATACTAAATTGTGGCTGCGAAAGTTTTTAACTTAATAATTTTAAAAAACTGTAAAACGAATTTAAATATCTAGACTAAAGTGATAAGCGATAAGGGTAGAAGAAAATAGTATTTAAATATTATTACTTCAACCAGCACAAAAGTAAAATTTATTCAAAACAATTAACAACTTTAAATAAGAATGAAAAATTTGTTTAATATATATAACCTGCAACGTTAAGTTGAAACGAATAATAACAATAAAAACAAGCAAAACTAAAGAAAAATTATTTCAAAGAGAGGTTAATATTTTTGGAGTAAGAGTTACCATAATTTTGATTTGATTTGTTTAGCAGAATTTCATAGGCCTTCGATTTGAGTTTTCGCAAGTGTTTTTCGTTGTCCTGTCGGGGTAAGTAAGGATGCTCCTCGACGTCATAGTTCTGGCGAAACAAACTCTCGCATAGTCCACGGACGAGGCCGTAAACATCGTTGTCTTGAGCCTCTGAATCCATTGCCTCATCTTATCTTCTTTCACACAGAATTTTGTTACAGGAATACCTTTATCGCGCTTTTGTTAAATCTATTTAATCTTTTTATTTACTCTGCTCACAGCCTATGTGCGAACTAGAGCGCAAAATCAAAACATCGAGAATTGCAACTTTCTACAGTTCCTAATATATACTAATATAATGGATTCTACTTAGTCTAACCTAAACTTAGCAGTTCCTTTGGCGGGGCATTTGAGAAATCTATAGCAACGCATAGCTCATATATATATATATATATATATAGAGAAGTATTAGCAGTCGCCAATCATAGCCCATCTTCTGTGGATCTGCCCATAATATAAACATTGATACCGGTAAAACAGAGACCCGTCGGTAATGTAAGGCTATTTATAAAGTATGTATTATATACATATAATGTATATCTTATCACCTATATGTTTCATATATAAAATTCTCCAAACCCATGCAGTCGGCCCAGTCCCCACTGCAACTTTCGACTCGCGCATTTATTTACATTGTTAATAGTGTCATTATATTTTTGTCCATTATTTAAAATTGAAACGATATAAAAAGTATCTTGCACACTAATTTTTAGATATGCATAAGTTTTTCCCTACTTGTAATTTTTAGCCACGCTCTATAACTTCATATCAATTATTTCGAAAAATAAACTGTAAAATGCTATAAATATTTACAAATCATTGCAATAATGAATACATGTATAATTATCTGTCCCTCTTTTTTATAATACCTACTCCATTACATACATAACCGCATTCCGCAATCATCCTTTGATTCGGTCGTCGGTTTTCTGTACGCGCATACGGCATAACGGATGGACACAGCCATTTACCCGAGACTCGAATCCTTGTTGATAAAGTTGGGATCCAGATTAGTTGTCACAAATCACTAAAGTATATTGGTTGAAGGGGAGAATGTAGCAAATGCCAATCATAACCCCCAGTAGGTACTGAGACAAAAGTGGAATATTGCTTTTGTTATGCTTACAAAGTAATGATTGGCATTATCGATACATTCGCCCCTTCTACATACTTTCTTTCTATTTCCCCAATGCACTGCAACACATTCACTAGATTTTTAAAAACATTTCTGTATTTACGCATTTTTCACAATTTTTCTCAAAATTTTCTGCCAACCCGGTCAACCCTTTCAAACAGCTATTTCGGTTATTGGTTAATGGATTTAGTATGTATCGATGACCGTGAGATCGCTTAACATGACGAATACGTAAAATACGTTCCTGCAACGCCGCTGCAGCGTTGCACTTGCAGCGAACTTTGTAGCTTCGTTCAATCAACGAATATAGACGTATTCGTTGGTTGAACGAAGTAACGTAATTTTGAACTCCGTAGCAACGTTGCAACAGTTCTAGGGTCAATTTTAGAATCGTTCTGAATACAATATACCTATTCAAAAGAACTCTATATATTTCATACACCTCCTGTTGCATCTAGGTAGAATTTAGGTGGATTGGACTGGATTTTTTTTAATTAATTAGGAAATTTAAAGTTCACTTAGGCTATTGGCACTGTTATTTAATGTTACTATGCGGATGACAACATTCACAGCACGGAAACTGGAGAGCTAAGCTTTAATATTCAAGCATGTAACGCTTTGTAATTTAATTAGAAATATGCAAAAATTCGTTTATTAAAGTAGTCCCTATGATTAGGTTT
This sequence comes from Megastigmus stigmatizans, assembly GCA_900490015.1. Lineage (NCBI taxonomy): Eukaryota > Metazoa > Arthropoda > Insecta > Hymenoptera > Megastigmidae > Megastigmus > Megastigmus stigmatizans. The sequence goes on from UELV01164074.1 coordinate 38,866, forward strand.
ATTTATCCGCTTAGAAACACTAAATAAGTACCACTAAACATGTAACTTCTAAATAAGTACCAAACCTTTGTAAGCTTTTAGGTTTCCTAGTTAAGTAAGTTGAAAAAAATTCAGATTACAAATTCATCTGGGATTTATGCGTAGGAGGGTTAATATTTTACTCAAAGAGATAACAAATTTTTACTTAATTTATAATGGTAAAGGCAAAATTAAAGTGTTTAATTTTTGTACATAATTTGTATACTTATTCATATAATATCATATAATATAATATAATAGATACAAATATATACACATTAATCTTAAAAACATCATCTCAAAAATTTTTCATACTTATATTCGGTTTCCAAAATGTAGATTAAAAAATTTAGTTTATTCCCCTTTGATCAGGGTATATCATCGTTGTTATCAAATTCTATTTTTATGTATGTCACTATCATCATTCATTTATTACCTTATTTGGATCTTCAGCCATATAAGAAAAATATATTTAACAATATTGTATATAAAATATAAATCAACTAAAAGTAATAGATTTATATTGGTATTATATAGATGAATCGATCGCTCCAAATAAATATGAAAAAATAGGAAATGAGTGGTTTTATTGATCATCAAGAACAAGACTTGCATATATTGAATTGTATATATTCAAATCCGACGTTTCGGGGGCTTAGAACATATATGTTTAAAAAACCGAGAGATTACTATAGTTCATTTTAACACTGTCTGAAGATACGTGAATTGCAAAATAATTTTAGCTCATCAAAAACATACATTTCAATCATGAGTACTTTCACTTTATATCCCGACCCCCCGCAATTAACATATAATATATAAGTAACTTTTGCTTTGCCAACCTATTATTGCGAGAATCGAGAGACAACTGCTTAAAATGAACTAATCTCTCGGTTTTTAAGCCTAAAGAGCAGGGCATATCTGGGTACAGTATACTCAAATTATTATTATAAAATTTAATATTTTGAAATTCAATCCTTTATTCAGTTAAAAAAGAAACAAACAATTTTTTAGCGCTATGGTGTACAATAGAAGTTTTACTCCATACATATGTATATAAGGTTAGTCATCAGGTTAAAAGACGATGCAATATGTACATGTCGCAAAACCAACATGTTCATCCAATCATAATTTTCTCGCATGACCGCTGCCGAAGTAAGTGAACACGACTCACGACCAGTGAACGTATCACAGTAATATCCAGTATACCTATTCAACGTAATAAATATATACAAAGTATTGACACAGTGTAGGTCGCTTAGCAACTCCTCGTGCACACACAAGAGTCCGATGTTGTCGGTCGCCCACGCGGTTCGCTTTCGCGACTCGTTAGATGGTTCGCTGGAGCTGCTGCTGACCGCCAATTGGGTACGAGGAAGATGAAGAAAAATGCTGCTGAAGTACTTGGGATCGATCTTACCGGCGCATGTAAGTGCATCTAATTTTCATTGTTTTCTTGTTCATTCATTAAATTGTTCGTTTTTCTTGTTAAGTAATTCGTATGGGTTATGTTCCAACTATTAAATACCTATGTACAAGCTTTTTAATACTAACGAATATTAACGCATTTGAATGAATTATCAATTTTACCTAATATTTAATGTATATATGTATGCGTTTCTATTAAATTCTTGATCGTTTGTCAATAAGGACTGTGAAAATCGAGTAGTGGCGATCGCTTGGTCACCCAACAATTTAAAATTGGCAGTTGCTTCCACTGACCGTTCGATTTATCTTTTCGACGACAAGGGTGCGAAAAAGGATCGATTCTCTACAAAACCCGTTGACTCTAAGGTGAGCCTCGACGTTTCTTTTTTCTTTTTCTTTTTAATACCTATAAACGATAGTTATAATAACTAGAGATAATATTTTGGAAAATATTGATGTTGTGAATGTATACTTTGTTCTAGAATGGTAAAAAGAGTTACTTGGTGAAAGGCATCGCGTTTTCGCCCGAGTCAACCAAGATCGCCGTAGGACAAACTGATAACATCGTCTATGTATATAAGATTGGCGAAGAATGGTAAACGCATGAATTTTTGATTGAGAAATTCGATCTTTAATGTATTTTAATTTTTTTAAAGCAGATTAATCAAAGCAATCGATATAAATAATAAACATATTGCTGAGGGTAATTTTTATGCTGTAGTTTCAATCAGTATTGAAATCTTGAAACTTTTTACAATATACGACCAGCATTTATTTTAATTACATTAAAATAAAATATACGGCTATACTCTTCGCTCTAGTCTCTTTTTTAATTAATGCAAGCGATATTTTGTTGTAAAACATTTGGATGAAGATCCCAGGAACAGCATCAAAAGTATATTTACAATCTTTTATATAAACTATTAATTTAAATATGGTTTTATTAAAGGGGTTCAAAGAAGGTGATCTGCAATAAGTTCCCGCAAAGCTCATCCGTAACATGTCTGGCGTGGCCGAGCGAAGGTCCGATAATTATCGGCTTGGCGGATGGCAAAGTACGCGCTGCCATCGCGAAAGCCAACAAAGCACAAACCCTCTATGCCTCGGATTCGATGGTCATAGCATTGGCTACCAAGTATGCGACTCTTTAATTTTAACTCATAGTTATATTATACATAAGGCCATTATCGATGACTAAAAATGTTAAAGCATGAGCACGAATAATATATTTATCGTATTAGAATATTTAGTTCATTTATACTAAAGATTGCAATAAAAATTTGTTAAAAAGCGATTTTTAATCATCGAATGATTTTTACAATAATTTTCAATATAACAATCCAACAGGATCCTTTAATTCAGAATTATTGAGGCAGCCTCAGTAAACACTGAATAGTAAGGGTTTGTTTCTTTACAACGAAACAATGTTGAACATTTTTTCGTGTGAAAACTCATTGTCTATGATGCAGTGCGCGAGGCACAGGTTTCCTGTCGAGTCATGCCGACGGCAGCGTCATCCGGTACTACGTGGCGGAGGACGGTGCAAGCGAGGCTTCCGGTCGCGTTCTGACGCATCCGGTGCCGGCTTATGCTCTAGCCTGGCCCCAATCCCACATACTCGCCGCGGGCTGCGACAAGAAGATCGTCTTCTACGACTCGCGCGGCAAAGCCACCAAGAGCTTCGACTACAGCCGCGACACGAGCGAGAAGGACATCAGCGTCGCTTGCTGCAGTCCCAGCGGACAGAGCGTCGCCGTTGGCTCTTGGGATAAGGTTCGTCTAAAGTCATCTTTCTGCACTTTCATTGTAGCTCTCTTATATTTCTATTACTCGATTCAATGTACATTCTTGGAAAATGATTGTGTAGTTTGAAAAAATTGTGCCGGTCAAGCATATGCTAAGGCGATGCGAAGGAATTTTACGTTCTATTTTATGAAAATATTATACCTATATCGATGAACCAATTAGTATTTTAATATTTATGTTAACTATTTTAATATATAGTGTAAAATTAAACCTATATATCCTATATTCTCAATAAGGTAATTCATTGCCCAAATTATATTTACGTTTATACTTGATTAAATCTGAATTCAAACTTTCGAAAAGTACCATTTTTTGGGATTTGTATAAGTCAACAGTTATTTATTATCTACTGTCCATTTGCCAATCTTGTCTATAATTTCTGGATTTTTAATAAATGCGACAAATAATGGCTTTTCAAACAATTATTATTATTGTCTCATTGTCGTATAGATAAAGAGTATAAATGTATCGACATAACGATTGATAATGAACTTTTTGACTTTTGTTTGCCGGTCCGCATCGTATATGGCAGCTCAGAATATTTGATTGGAGTCCAAGGAGGAATTTTTGGGAGGAGTCCAATTGCCGAACTCTAGCAAATTTTTACACCGTTACAGCTCTATCTTGGAGGAAGGATGGTATGTAAAATAAAGCTTTTCATCACTCTACGCAAACACGAGCAGCTGAACGAAAATACATTATTATTTTTCGGATGTCGAACGCAGGTGCAAAATTGGTGGTGGGAGGATTGTGCGGCGCGGTCGAGCAGTTCGAGACGATCCTACGTCGTACGGTGGTACGGGGTAGCCACGAGGTGGCCTACGTAGGACCGAGTCAGGTCGTCATTAAGTCGCTCGAGGGCAAGACTCGGCCTGTGATCGTCAAGTCCCACAGTGCCAGTGAGATCGAGGACGTCAAGGTACTTGGACGACGCGACAATCACGTCGTCGCCCGAACCCCGGTCTCGCTTCTCATCTGCGACATCGAGCGCAATCTCATTAGCGAGATTCCTTGGGAGGATAAGAATGGTATAACTCTTCATCGTGTTTTCCTCAATTCAATAGTATCTTAGTATCTATTTATTTTCTTTGAGTTAACGATGTGGCAATTTTGAATTGAAGTACATAGGAGAGCATATTAATATTCTACCCACTCTGGAGAACCATCATTCTGAACCTAACGTAATCCTTATTCGTTATTTTTAGTTGAAACGATTCCCTTTGAATTACTCTTAAGAAGATGAGAATATCTTAGGCAACAAAATACTGTATTTATAAGTCTCACCTTCTGTGAGATCGATTTCCATTGAATAAAATTCAAATTCTGCTACATAGCTTCATTGAGAATTCTTTCCCTTTTTCGAAAAAAATACATCTATCGCGATAATATTGTTATTAAGAGGAGTTATATAGCAATGAGATTCCTCTGATCGCCGTTACAAACAGATTTCTCGACTCTAACGCATTCGCGGTGGCTTCCATTTTTCCCACAGGGGGCGAGAAGTTTTTCTTCGAGTACCCGGGCGTCTGTCTGATCTTCTGCTCGGGCGAGTTGACGATCGTCGAGTACGGACGCAACGAGATCCTAGGCACTGTAAGGACCGAGGCAGTCAATCCCCACGTGGCGAGTGTGCGTATAAACGAGCGCCGATTGACGGGCAGTCCGGACAACAAGAGGCTCGCCTATCTGCTGGATCCGCGCACGGTACGCATAGTCGACCTAACGAGCGGCTCCACTCTGGCGCTGCTCAGTCACGAGGCGCGAGTCGATTGGCTCGAGCTCAGCGAGACCGGACGCAGGCTACTCTCGCGCGACAAACGCGCCAGACTATGGCTCAGCGACGATCAGGGTTAGTAGCCAGTCTCTTCTTTTGCGATGTGCCTTTGTTTCCAGAAACTCTCGTAGTCGTCACTTGGACAAGCTCGGTCCGAACTTTGCTTACCCTTACACCTTTGTAGACAGTGGAATCAGTTCAATTCGGGCTTAAAATGATTTTTGTAAATAGGGGATTTTTTAATAGGTCTTTTTTTTAAGGTAACTTTTCGAATTTTTGATAAAATCTCTTTAATCAAAAACAGACGTTTGAAACTTTAATGAAATAATTAGACGTTATTCGTGTGAGGTCATACCGTAAATGCACGGCCATCCTATGAATGTATAAACTACGGTCTGACGGGGTCTGACGTCATCATCGGAACTTTGAAAGGTTATAACTTCATCAAATTAATTTTTAATATTTCAAAAAGGTCTACCTGCCGGTTTTTTTATCCGAAAAGTGGACCCAACCCATGAAAAAAATTTATTTTAAATCCGAATTGAACATGTAATTAAGGCTTAAGTATTCATTTAATTAATATATGCTGAAATTTTGATTCTTTTATGTTAGCTTAAAATAGCCCTTTTTTAAGCCAAATTCAGATTTTTATATCGTTTTCTATTATCACCTTGAAAAAAAAAACTATTCATATAATATTAAAAGTATTGAGCGTGGGAAATATTTTGTTGAGCAATGAATATTTTCTGATGTTCAGCCAATGCTTCTATTATGATAATCACTTGCCAATAACGAAACGAGTAAACCCTATAATTTTTATTAGGTTTTTAGTTAAGCGTACCTGATTGTACAATAACTCCAAATTAACTTCTTTCGTAATTAACTACATATCACATATCAACACATATATCACTGGTAAATAAAAACACTCTATTACACGTGTCCCTTGCCGCAATCGGCAGGTGGTCACGTACTGTTGCTCTCGGGCACGAGCTACGTAAGCTGGGTAGCCGGTAGCGACGTGGTGGTCGCACAGTCGGGTACGAATCTTGCCATCTGGTACAACGTCGATGCACCGGACGCGGCGACTTTCGTCCCGGTGAAGGGCGACGCCGTCGACATAGTCCGGGAGAACGGACGTACCTCGGTCTTGGTGGACGAGAGTGGAATAGAGGTGGCCTACCTGTTGGACGAAGGCCTCATAGAATTTGGGACCGCCCTCCACGACAACGACTTTGGCCGCGTCGTTCTCTTCCTCGAGGAGCTCGGCGACCGGCCCCAGACCGAGGCCATGTGGGAGAACGTCGCCAACAATGCTATGAATGAAAGGTTGGCTCAAATTCGCATATGCATTTATGTACAAACTGTCGACAATCTTTATACACACGAAATATGGAAATAGTATTTTTCTTCAAGCATTTTAAACCTAAAAGTGTGAAAAATGAAAGTCAAAAGTGTCAAAATTGTTGTTTCGTACTTTATAAAGTGTAAAAGACATATTTTAATCTTTAAAAAATGTAATTGACAGGTTTCACACTTTGTAAAGATTAATTTCATATATTCACACTTTACAAAAGATTAAAATGTAAGTTTTTTTTTCAGTATTCTGACGTGGAAAAAGAAGTCGTTCCTCTTATGCAAAGTGTAAAATGTACATTTTAATCTTTTGTAAAGTGTGAATATATGAAATTAATCTTTATAAAGTGTGAAACCTATCAATTACACTTTGTAAAGATTAAAATGTGTCTTTTATACTTTATAAAGTGCGAAACAAAATTTTTTACACTTTCGTCTTCCATTTTTCACTGCACTTTCACTTTTAGGTTTAGAGTGCAGGTCCGTGAAACCTTACACAGTACTAGACGTAAAATCTTATTTTTCGTATGGTTTTTAGTTTGTAAAATTCGATTTTATATACAGTCCATAATCAACATATTGAATTTATTAACGAAAAACGGCTCTTTTAGGATTTTTTGTTTTATTTTATAGACTAACCGTGAAATCGAATTTTACGGGCTGAAAACCGTCCGTAAAATTGAATTTTATGGCTCTGATACCTAAAAATACAATTTAGCTTCCTTTCATTCTGGACTCGTAATATTAATCGTGCATTCTAGCGTCAAAATAAATCACAAAGTAGTTGTAATACGTCAACAGCAATATTGCATTCATAATAAATGATGATAATTTGAAAAAAAAAATCGTTTTTAGGGCTTTCACAGTCGCCGCAAGGTGTTACGCAGCGCTCGGTGACGCGGCTTGCTCGAGGCTTCTCAAGGAGATCGTGCAGATCGGGGACAAATATGCGGAGGAGACAGGGAACGAGGCACTCGCTAGTCCCGATTGTTGGGCAAAAATGGCCATATTAAAAGGGGAGCTCAAGACCGCGGAAGCCATTTATCTCGAGCAGAACGAATTGACCAAAGCTCTAGATATGTACAAAAGATACTGGCACTGGGAGGATGCACTGAATTTGGCACAGAATCGACGTTGGTCTGGATTGGCTCAGCTTAGGTACCGTCAATAACTCAAATACAGTTAGAAAGATGAAGCTGCGGTACCGTATTTTTCACTTATAAAACAATTAGCCATTTATAATCGGGTGTGAATCTGTAACAATTTCGATTTGAATACATTACATCGCTTATACATCTAAAAAAAGAAGCATATTTCTTCTTTCTGTGTTGGAAGAATGACTTATAAAGAAATTCACCGCTATTACAAAGCCATCAAGCTATCAAATCAGGTTTTCTCTACTTAACAAATGTCTTAACTTGAAAGTGAGAAATACCCAATGTAGCAAATGTACCTTCCATTTTCACATAATCTTGTGTTCCACAGCTACTTTTTCCATAAATCATCAATAAAAAAATATTCTTTTTCCTATTCATCTTTGTTGGGAGAGTATAGTAACGAATCCAATGCCTAATGCAGCTAAAAGTAGGATCGAAATAGGATGAAAGAAATAAGATATGTATAGAAATCCGGTATTATTTTGGTTTTAAAGGGACAAGCACCTGGCGTGGCTGATGGACAGCGGTCAGACGGCAAAGGCTGCCAGCATAATCGAGTCGGAGAATCCGCGGCGCGCGGTGAATCTCTATCTGCAGGCACGTCGACCGGGTCGAGCTGCCCGTCTGTTGCTCAGTCAGGACGAGCTGATAGGCGACGAGAAGCTCGTGGCCGACATAGTGCGCGCTCTGCGTGCCTCCGATCTCATGGAGCTCGCGGGCGAAATCTACGAGAGGATAGGCGACTCGCACGCGGCCATCGAGGCTTACGGCCAGTCGGGCGTTTTCGCTCGCGCCCTTGAATTGGGTATACGCTTGAGCTGTTGCTATTTTTTCATTTCTTAGACAGTGTTGAGAAAGATAATTCGCAAATACAATTGTTTCGTTAATATATATAGTCTATAAATAAATTGTTTTGATAGAATCGTTTTGATATAATAAACAATGTAGAAATTAATCGGATGAATTTTCAATCAGCGAGAAACACGGAGCCGAACTCGGTCGTGAAACTAGAAAAGGATTGGGGTCACCACTTGATGTCAGGCGGTCACTATGACGCTGCTATTAACCACTTTATCGAGGCAGGAGAGACGGCTATGGCATTGAAGGCAGCCGTGCTTGCGCATCAGTGGAGAAAAGCGCTACAGATCATTCAGGCACGTATATATATATATATATATATCATCCATCGGTTTTCAAATAATACAATATTCAAAGTTGTCACCGGAATGAGAAAATCTCAACTAAAGCTTACAACCTCATCCTTATATATCAATTCCACATTTTCTAGGGTGACTTTTTTTTTCATTTACATTGTTTGACGTCGCTCTATTTACAGTGAGTTTGTAAACCAAACACGTAGTGTAATATAATATATACTTTGAAAAAAGTAAACGTTTAAATGAAATAAACCTATACTAACATAGTTCAATTAAAGGTGGCATATTAAGTATTCATATATAATTTTTTTGGTTTAATCTTAATAAGGTATATTTAACTGCAACACTTGTACGTCTCTCAGTGTACAGATAGGTGCTTGCATTATTATCAGTCGGCCTCTCGAGCATCTCATTCGTCCGAGCTTTCTATACCTATCCTCGAATGCAAATGAATTGTACGTTGCGCTTAGGTGATCGAGCTGGAGGACGACCCGGAGATCCGTGGCCACTGCGAAAAGGTTGCCGAGCACTACGCCTCGGTGAACGACTTGGGCCTGGCCGAGAAGCTCTATCTGCGCGCGGGTCTGGGCAAACGGGCGGTCGAGGCTTACGCGGCGGCGCGCAATTGGCCCAAGGCCCAGGAGCTGGCGCAGCGCGAACTCGAGCCTGCCGAGGCCCATCGGCTGCTCGCCACGCACGCGGAGGCGCTCAGGACCGCCGGGGACTACAGGCACGCCGAGAGTCTCTACGCCGCGACCGAGCAGTACGACGAGGCCATTGCCATGTACAGGCAGGCTGGCATGCGACAGGACATGGTTCGGCTTGTCGCCAAATTCAGGTTCGTAATTAAACGATATATCCGTTGCTAGATTTTGTCAGTAAAGTGCTGTGGCTGAGTAGCTTTGTAAAAAGTCGTTCAGCTTGATTGATATTTACGTGAAAATTTGGTTATTTATCGATATGACAGTTCCGCTACAGTTTTTCTCTCCTGATAACACTAGTTTAAATCGCGGTTATAGAGATTACTTTGTTCATACTAAAAATTAGCTTCTATGTTTTTGATTTACCGATGTAGGCCAGAATTACTGAAAACAACGCACGCACACTTAGCCAAGGAGTTGGAAAGTGCGGGAAAATCAAGGGAAGCCGAAGAGCATTTTCTGGGAGCCGAGGATTGGAGAGGAGCTGTCGCAGCTTATCGAGCCGCAAATATGTGGGAGGATGCATTAAGAGTCGCTAAAAAAGCATCGGGCGACAAAGCTGGACAGCAAGTGCGTTAATCATTATTTTATGTCTATAATTGTTCTTAATTAAAAGGTCAATTAAGAAAGCAGCTTATCAGCAAGTGGTTCAGGTCGATGAGTCATCCGACATTGAGTGTTTACAGTATTATAGGAAGCTGAAATGTTAATATACTGAATTGCTTATGCATATGTCAAGCTGATTGTCATTTGTAAAACTATTAGAAAAAGCGTAGTATGACAAAATGGAATGGAATAGATCAAAGTAACTCTTGTTTTTTAGACTTTTTCGTTTGGGTAAAGTAAGACAAGAGCCAAATCTAATTTCAACAAAATGTCAAAAAAATATTTTAATTATTTTATAACAAAAAAAATTTTTAATGTAATAGTGTTTGAAAATATATTGTGTCCATAATCATCATTAGATTACAATTACATACTGTAAGATTATGTATGTAATGTCGGTAAAGGTCTGTCTGACCATATTTGATTACTTCTACTCCAATTATTTTGTATAGCAATTTAACTTCACTTTTGCTGTCCTGTGTAATTGTTATTATAAATTCATTCACGCATTTTTTAGGTGGTTTCATCAACTTACTATGAAAAATGAGTATTTTTAAAATAAGTTCATAATGATAAATCTCATATACCTAACTGTGTATGTGCCAAATTTAAAAAGGGATTAATGACTTAAGATTTGAGAGAAAAAAATTAAGAAAATAAAAAGTGTAGCATTGGTTCTTTGGAGGTAGTCTTTTTAGATGCATTATTTTAATTCCTCTTACTTATACAAATTACATTATTTCAGAAAACTACAGATACATAATTTAAGGTTTCAAGGAGTAAGTTAAAAAAAAAAAAAAGTTAACTATTTCTTGTTTTCATCGATCTATTACCGTTACAACAGTATCTCTTTAATTCTCAATATATTCCGATGCAAACGCAATAGTTTTGCAAATCTCTATAATAAAAACGGCGTTGATGTTGTAGGTGGCTCTCATGTGGTCCCGAACACTTGCACCGGAGTTGGGAGCACGGCTACTGTCGCGACTCGGTTACCTAGACGCTTGCTTGTTGCTAGCGAGTGAAGCGGGCCATTTCGATTGGGCGCTCGAGATCGTCAAGTACGGCAGCTCCGAGCAACAAAAAGAAGTACACTACCGCTATGCCATGGCTCTCGAGGACGAGGGGAGGTTCCCCGACGCCGAGCGAGAATTTCTTAAAGGTACGACTGCGCGTCTCAGTGATTTTTACACGTCAAAAGTTTTTCAACGCTTTCAAAACTAACTGCGAATAGGAGAAGCTTAAAATGGTTCAGTACGACAATAACATTCTGCTGAAAAATTAAAGAAACTTTAAAGTTTATTATGAAGCAACGACAGAATGCGAAAATAATTAAGCAATCTATAACAAAATATATATGTATTATAATATTTCATCAGAATTACGAATAATACTTTGGATCTATGCAATTTTGAAATGACGGACGAGTTATTATCGTTATTGGTCGGGATTGAAGTTGATGATTATTTTTCCTTTATAATTATCGCAAACTAAAACTTTATCCGTCATTTTAAAAATGCACGTGAACCGAAAATTTTTAAAATCTGAAATAGGACATTCTTCGACAGACCCGACTGTGTATACAATCGTATTTATGCCAAAACGAGTAAAAGTCGTAAGAAAAAAATAAGGAATTCGCGTTAACTTTAAACCATTTTTCAAATTTAATAACAATTTGTAATCCCTGACACTTCTCTACACATCAACTGAGACGAATTTGTTGCACATAGCGGACAAAGCCATGGAAGCAGTGCAGATGTACATCCACACTCGGGATTGGGACGCGGCGGAGGATGTGGCGCAGAATCACTGCCAGGAAGGCCTGTCCCAAGTCCTCGTAGCCAAAGCCTCGGAAGCAGCGGAAGCCCAGGACTACGCGACTGCCGAGTCGCTCCTGCTACGCGCTCACAAGCCCGAGATTATCATCAACCATTATAAGGTTCGCAAACCATCCACACACTTACTCTGTACAACGAAGCTAACGGTGCAAATAAGCAATACACATTGCCGAGCTCGAGGGTTTGGGGATGGAAAGGAGAACGCGGCTAACAAGTCAATAATGGGCTCACGACTTTCCCCAGAATGCTGGCATGTGGTCGGAGGCGATGCGCGTCTGTCGGGAGTACCTGCCCAGCCAGGAGGCGGCGCTACGCCGGGAGCTGGGCCACCGTAGCTCACAGGTGGACGGGAACGGCGAAGCCAGTCTCGAGGAGGCGCGCCGATGGCTCGAGGTAGGAGAGACCCGCGCCGCTCTGGACATCCTGCTGCAGGACCCGCGCGCCTCCAAGCCGGTGCTGCTCGAGGCGGCGGAGGTGCTTCTGCACCGGGCTGAGCCGGAGCTCGCGGCTCATCTGGGGGCCGATCTTGGAGCCAGGCTCTTTGCTATAGGAGAGCACGCGCTTGCAGCTCAGGTGCGTGTTCGTAACATCGAGTGATCTCGAGTGGGGTGAATTCAGATTCCGGGCTGAAAGCCTATGAGAACAAGTGTATTTTAGATGAGGAAAATATTTTGCTAGTCGACAAATTATAAATTCTTCCGGAATGCAATTATAATTTTTAGTAAAGTTCTATTAGTCATATTTTTGTATTCAGTAGATTATAAGTAAAGTTCGTCGTAAGGACTTTTATATATGTTGATCACGTAATATTCGAGCTGTCAAATTCAATTTTATCTTCTATACCTATTGAAAAGATCTGGCTGGAATTACAACTGGTAAATTCATGTTCGTGACTGGATTCCAGTTGGAATGAACTGTGGAATTCCATGAGAAATTTCCAGGTAGATTCGAGGCTAATCCATGACGAATTTCAGATATTAGGTTTTTTTACTAATTATAAAAATTTAAAATTTTATGCCCACAAATAATATTTAAACTTGTAATATTTTAATGAAATATAAAAAATATTTAAAGTTTGAATATTAAAGTTTGAAACCCCGTTTGAGTGTTATCATCTATATGGTGACAACAAATTTTAACACTGAATCTACCTGAACTTTAATTTGTCGTAATTACTATAAAGAAATCGGGATAAAAAAATAGTGACGAAAAGTATATTATAGTCTTGTTCTAGCGATAGCTTGTACTATTACATGTTTTCTCAGTGGAACTTATTGATTCTTGCTGGAAAAACGAGGCGTTTAAAATAAATATTAGTGAGAAAAATTCTTCTGTACCCGCAGGTCTTCCTTCAAGCGGATCGTATCAAAGATGCAGTGAATGCACTGGCCGCAGTCGGAGACTGGGCAAAAGCGAAGCGTGTGGTACGCGAACTCGCTCCGGACCTCGACGTCTATCTAGAAGACCTTTACAAAGAGACCATGATAAAAGAAGGCCAGGTTGAGAATCTCGTCCGAGTCGACGCGGACGCAGCCCTCGACATGCTCATGAGAAAAGGACAATGGAATCAGGTTTTCGAGACTGCCAAGTCTCAAGGTACAATTGCATTTGTACTTTTCCGTAATTTAGAATCATATTTATTTATTTTCTTAGTTGTAAACTAGCTTACGTTAACTTTATATTTAACCCGCTAGTGCCTATAGAACTGACATTTTTCAGTTTTTTCATGTTTTTAATACAATGATCTCAGACTTTCATATAGAATAAATAAAAATTGTCATAAACCCAATATAAAAAAAAGCTAAGAGAATGAAAAAAATGATTATATATCCTCGGTTTGAATATGGATTAAGGTCAGTAGTATTAATGTTTATACAATAAAAAATTTTAAAATTGTTTCCAGGTGCCTCGGTACTGCACAAATACGTGGCTATGCGTGCGGCCCAACTGCTCAAATCAGACAACGTCGTTGATGCTCTGCAATTGTATTCCCAATACGGTGCGCCACCCATAAGTCAAAACTATAACTTGTACTATCACTTGAGCGAACGAGTGCTGAACTCAGCCGAGACCAATACCGAGTACACGTATCTCGCCAAGCTGCGCAACCTCCTCATGACTCTCATAAAAGGACTCGACACATCGAATCCATCAGTAAGTAATGTATAAAGTGCGGCATCACACATATCACCTCTAGTTTGAGTCTCTTTTATTTTGAGAATATTTAAGTTAAAAATATATCAACTCTTAAAATAGAGAATTTTGAATTTCTTTACAGATTTGATATTTATACATATTGAGGATTCATTGAAATATAATATCAAATTATTATTATATAGATTATAGATATAGATATTTATTTCTTAATATCGGAATTCTCGCTGTATTTTTTCGCAGTTCTATTACATTAAGCAAATCGTTAAATATATAAGTTTAATTGCTAAATCCTTGTTAAGGTGACAAGTAAGTTCGAGCGGATGCTACGCGCTGCTCATTACTCTGGTGTCCGGTGCGCGAGCAAAACCTCAACGTCGGCCCTTGCCGGCGTCGTGTTGAAGTCGTCGGTATCACTGCTGCGATATACGGATATTCTCCTTGCCGATCGGTGTTACTATAACGCCGGCATCGAGGCGCGCAATGCTGGACTCAGCAGCGAAGCTTTTATCTTCCTCAATCACTTTCTCGACCTCGAAGAGTGTGTCGAGGAAGGGGATGGCAGCGTTCTAGGTAAATACCAAAGCAGTTTTTCAAAATATACAAGTAAATCTTAGGTAAATGTTTAATTGAAGTTTGAATATTATTATGTGCATAGATTTACCTTGGTATGGTGTAACGTAATCTCGATAAGTTTGAAAACTGATTTATTTGGTTTAGTCTTGAATAAATGAAAAAAAGAATATAAAGTATAAAAATACGGGATAAAACAAAATCCATTTACTTCTCTATTCAAACACATCATTTTAAATTAAAATATATTTTTAATAATTATTTTATATATTATAGAAAAATAATTGGTATTGTGCAAATTTTCAAGATTCAAAAAAAAAAAAAGATTATGACCCATGAGAATAGTTTCAATTCTTCTTTTGTCAGATCTACCCATGGTTTCATTTTTTGACATTCAA
>UELV01164074.1:53851-89384 GCA_900490015.1 Megastigmus stigmatizans
TCTTTCACTAAGAGCAGCGTCACCGTAAGCACTTGAGAGCATTCGATGAGCCTCAGCCGCAGTTTTCTTCAAATGAAAGCAGAAAATCAACACTTCCCGCAAATGACGAGAATTTGGCTCGAAAACTGAAAACTTCGATCGAGAATACACTTTTGATGCAAACACAAATTCACTTATGTGCTGCTATCGTTATGTTGACAGATGTCCAAGCTTACTGTATGAAATTTTTGACCTGTCTATTTCAACCGGCACTTACCGCTGCAGCCATCTATCGAAAAACGGCGGAAGCAAAGTTGTACACCTAATATATTTTTAATAATTATTTTATATATTATAGAAAAATAATTGGTATTGTGCAAATTTTCAAGATTCAAAAAAAAAAAAAGATTATGACCCATGAGAATAGTTTCAATTCTTCTTTTGTCAGATCTACCCATGGTTTCATTTTTTGACATTCAAGCTCAGGATTCTGATCCTGGTAAAAAAGTTCGAAATAGTCAATAGTCAATAGGTTTACTACCATTCAGGGAGCATTTTCCGATATACAACTAGCTGATATCATGTGAAATTTTTTATCGAAGGATAAATATGTTTGTCATAAAATATTTTATGACCGGTCCATTGAAATTTCATCATCACTTATAATTGAATTATGCTCGGATTCATCACTACTCCACGCATCAAACTCGTCATTTATATCAGAAATTATTTTAGAAATGGGAAAAACAGGGTAAACTATAAAAATTTCCTATACGTTGATGAAAAATAAGCAGGTTTAGAAATGCTCAATCAAAAGTTTGGCTTTTTTTTCAAAAACTTTTGAAAAAAAGGCCGAATTTTACTAAAATTTTATTTTTATGTAAAAATGGAAGGTCTAAAGCCAATTCGAACAACAGAATCGCGTTCAGCACGTCAAAATACGTCTATAATGATATTATATTGACTATTTCCAATTGGCGTTCTCCCGGCTGTCAGAAAGTTAAACTTTAAGCATTATATTCAATTGGTATATATCTATTCTCTATCAATTGCAAGCCTTCTTTGCAGTTAGCGTTCTTAGTGTTTTATAAGTAAGATGGATCCGCTGTGTTTTGTACTTTGTACACTCGAGCCACAACAAATTACTTGTTAATCCTATTGTGAATATACTATAATTAGAAGATTGATATGACCAAGATTGTTCCCACGTCCTCATCAATTCGAATTCTCAATTTTTTCCTCAGACGTGGACGATTTGCGAGTGACAGATTTCCCCCTGGAAGTTCCACTGCCGCCAACGCTGACCCTGAGCCGAGATGAGCGGGAGGAGGTGCGCGAGTGGGTGTTGACGGTGTCGATGGATCAGAAAGTGGAGCAAGGTCTGCCATTGGATCAGCGCGGCGTGTACGTGGGATCGCTGACGAGTCACTCGAGCGACGCGAGTCCACTGAGCGAGTGCGCGCTCTCGGGCTATCCGGTGCGAGGCGCCTCGGTCCAGTTCGAGGGCAGCCGTCGTCTGGCCAGTCGCGAAGATTGGAACAAGTTCATGGCTGCCGCTCGGCAGACACCCTCGGATTCGCCCCTCAACGATGTCATTACCTTCGTACAGGAGTGGTGTGGGATCGCGCCTAATTACACTTTTTAAATTTCAGACGAAAGAACAATGAAAGTGACATTTACGACGGTTCTCATTTCCTCTGTGAATTAGCCTTTTCATGGTTGACATTATTATGAGAGATTTTAATAAACAATTGAATAAACAAACTTTTTAAAAAAAGAATTCCTACATAAATAATAATATCCTTTTCAGATTCGCAGTAAACCTTCGAAATTTCCCTTTCATAAGGACAACAGATGAATTTTATAGAATGATTTTGAATTGATCAGGGAAGTCTTTAAATTTTAAGTTATATGTAACTTGATAAAGTGTTTTATGTTATAGACTTTGCAACATAAAATACTCTATCAATCAAATCAGGAAAATTTGAATTAAAAAAGAAAACACTTAATTATAAGCGATTTATTATTTATTTTATCAATATCCTTGACAAGCCGTTCAGGTCTCCGAGAATCATGGATATATTAAAATTCCTAATGCACTTTTATAAAATTTTCTTATATAAACTTCGTATTAAATTATAAAATAGTTATTCGAAGTAGATAAAGATAAGACTATTTCCGATTACATTCTTTCATTATTATATGATTGAAGACTTAGGCCTTGTTTACGCTCCCATACGTCTAACTTAACACAATTTAAAAAAGAGACGTAATAATAGGTATCCAATTTTCGTAACTTTTTGTCAAATAAAAGGCTGAATGAAATTAATAATTTTTTTAACATTATATCACAGTTACAATGACTTTATTTACCAATTTTTTCATCATGTATCTTTTTGCAATATGAGAATTGTACAAAATGAGAACACGAATAAAACAACTGTACTTTGTTATGCAAATAAATAGGTTTCTTAAATTTTTCTTATTATTTAATTTCAATTCTTGATTAAAGGTCCTTTTTTTTATTCGATACCTAACTTTTTTTAACATGACGAATCTGAAATCGGCAGTTTATTTTAATATATATCACGTTTTAAGGTGCAAACTGTTCGTTAAACTGAACGATGTTGATCAATGTACCTATTCATCATGCCATTGTCTTGTTATAGTTGTCCGAAACCTTAGGACACTTGCAAAACTTTGTGTCTGGACTAGTATTATCTTTGTCTACTTTATCTTTGTAAGTGCAAAATACATTGCAGGCAGCTTTTGTAATTTGGTAATCATTTCCGTAGTACAAGTGATCCGGTGTTCTTTGGATAATCCTCATGACTGAATTCAATTTTGTATTCTGCGGGTTATAAATAGTTCATACCATTAATCCAAACAAGATTAAAAATTCATTCATTCAATTTATTTAATTAAGTGCAAAAGAAGAATTCTAACAAAAGACTATATATCCTAATGCTTTATTTTTGAAAAGTTGCATTTGATTCCAGGCGAAAACTAATTGAAAATTCAAAAAAAGTTGAATTAACCTTACCTCCATCTCAGGCACGATGCAACTGGCCTGATCACCTGCTTCTTTATGCAGCCGCCATATACTCGTTCTGTTCTTCAAATAGATCCATTCTTCGTCCAGTAACATCGAATCTGTTTTTATCACTGGTGACTTGCCAGTCAACGCTTTAACATCAGCACCATTCAGACTGGAGTGGCCAATTTCTCCAGAATCAGTGAACCAGTAGAGTTCATTTTTGTGATTATCGATCGCCAATCCTCGAGCCCTTTCCGTCCCAACAATGCTCAGGATTGTAGCATTATATCCACCGGTGGTCATCCGAGTTAGCACTGACTTGTTGGTAGCCGCATTTTGCGTCAGTAAATAGAGGAATCCGGTTTTTGGATGAACGACCAAGGATAGAGGCCGATCGATACTTCGTAAGATTTCCGGCTTAACTCCCGCTTGACGTTTGAAGCTCGATGGAACATCGACTACTCCAAGAACGTATTCGCCATTGCTAGCTGTGAATGGATATTACATTTGTTCGAGTGGTACATAAATAATCTGGTTAATTAATACTGCAAAAGTGTGTTTTTACCTTGTAACTTGGTAGTATATATCTTGCCCGACTGCCAGTCGTACGCCAGATCTTTATAACAGTCCGACTGGTTTCTGACAATACTCCAACATCCCCTAAGATTCTTGTCGAGATCAAGCTGCCCGAGATTACGGCATTCCAGATAGAGCAGTTTGCCACTGAGTGGATTGTAATCGATAGCAGCAAGTTGATCCCTCTCCACAAGGCCTGAGACGTACTGCGCAGGGAAGATGTTGTTGGTGTTGTTCTCTGTCACGGGCTCGAGAGATTTACCTTTTATGAAGTTATTGCTAGTGTAGACTAGGTACTTAAGAATAGGCAGGCAATCCTTTGAGTTGGATGCCAGTATGAAACCAATTTTGCAGACGCAACTATGAATGGGGTTGATTTTGGACGTGAAAGAGTGCTTTAGGAGACACAGATGTTGACAACCACCGTTGTTCACTTTGCAAGGATTGGAAATGGTACGATGAGGCGATGACACTTCGATAGTTTTGATTTTGTAAGGCACTTCTTTCATGCCTTTCGGTAAAATGTCACGAATCTGATCCGTCTTGCAAATATTGTCCGTCAATTTGCAGACTTTTATACGACTGCGCAGTGCTGAATCTGAAAAATACGTAAATTTAACTAAGCAGATTGTTCAGTACACGTACCATTTGAAGAACTCTGCAGACGCAGCTTTAATTCATTACAAAATATTTTTGATGGTACAATGATAAAATATGATTATAAATGTATCCAAATTACTGCGATGAAAATTACTTAAGTTGATAAATTAGTTATTTTCCATTGTACGATTAAGCTCAGACCTGTAACATTTTGTGACCAAAACAGATGATTATTGTGAATGGATAGAGCGAGAGGGTTCGCAGCCTGCACCACGATCAATCGATCGGTTCCTTCGTAATCTGCACTCTCAATTATACTTTTTTCATAATCGTTCCAGTATATTCTTTTGTTGGTACGATCCACATCCAATCTGCACTGATCTTCTCTGTTTTTTCCGGCATTAAAGATTACCAATTTCAACGATGTGCCATCCATGTTTGCTCGATGTATCTAAGATAATTCATTGACATCTCTTACTATAACTTGGATATCATTAAACATTTAGCTTTATGTCTGAATTCATAATAATATCAAAATGGTTCCTGATTGAGGAAACCGAATAATGCATTTTCTTACTCTGGTGGTGTAGTTCACAGTTGTCCTGATGAATATGAATCCTTCGTAGGAATCAACGACGATTTCCACAGGGTATTCTTGAATGTTGAGGATGCCGGCATTGGTCGAGGTCTCCAGTTCCAGCGGCATCATGCCAACGAAGACATGATCCTTGAGCTTGCCAGCAGCCTCGAAACCTAACAGAATGCTGCGGTTCTTGCCGGCGAAATCAACTACCTCCACCGTGGGATTGAGGAACATATCTATAGAGTAAAGCTTCTCGTTGACTTGGTCCACAGCGATCTTTTTTCTGCTGAACTGCACAAAGTCGTAATAATCGTACCAGAGTAGCAACTCGTCAACCGGTTTCTCGCTATTGTTGGTAGCGTAGAGTCGCTCGTTCCACGACAACCACATTACACGATCTCGCCATGCGTCATAATCGAAGTCTACTATGTTCGCCCGATCCAACGATGTGCCGTTCCAGTGACATATCTCAGTGGCTACTGTAGTGTTTGTCAAAGCTTTCGGTTCGTCTAGAACATCGAGTCCCATCTGCCAGATCTTACCCTCTTTAGCATTGAACAGCAGCCTCAGGTTTCTTGTGTCTGCATTGTCTGAAAAATTTGACTTTAAGTTTTTCTTTTCTTATTTTAGATATAATCGTACTTGTGAAAATAAATGCATAATTAATTGCAAAAGGTTGTAAAAATTTTGATTATCAGATACAGCGTAATTTAAATGAATAAGATTTTAGATATAGCGGTTTTAAATTTTGTAATAAATTAAAAATTCAAATGGAGTGATCTAAGCATTGTTGTTAAAAATGTGAACCATTAACCATGAAAAAAAATGAAATAGTTAATTTTTCAAATATATAATAAAATAATTTATAAAGTATTTATATCAAGTATTATGAAAATTCTTATTATTTCCTATCGAGCTGTGAAGAATTTTGGTGAGTTTAACAAAATCCTTTTAACCAAAATTGAAATAAAAGCAATTGAAATAAGCTCGACTCGCGAAGAGTCTTTTTAATGCGAACATATAGGAATAGATTGAAATCTTTTCAGAATTAAGGGAACTTTCTAAATAAATGTAAATGGATAAATTTGATTATTTTCCAAAGCTGCAACCTACCTATACTTTTAGCAATACACAAGTCGGCGTATAGAACCAGCACTAAAAAATGGAACCACCGTAATCTTTGAGACATGTTCTCAGGATCACGTAAAAATCAGTTCTGGGTGAGAACAGGGCTCCAAAACGTCATGGAATTGCAAACACCGCCAACTTGACTAAAGTCAGATCGAGAGTGGCTGCAGTCAAAGTCGGAACGATGTATACTCTTGCACGACCTGCAAGAGCTGCACAAAGACGTTTTCATTGAGGCCGCAATCCAACAATAGTTTAATCCACCTTCAAGAAAGTCGCACCACCTCACAATAGGCTAATAATCATTGGGGTAATGCATTCAATTTGGCACAATATTATTTCGTCGCTCTTATTGTGCTAAATAGCTTTTCTTCAAGCACTTTGATAAAGGGACTTTTTTTAGCTCAATATATATAAATTTGGCTGCCGTATATATTGGGACGATAGATTGTGGTTATATATTTGAATGATCGCATATCTGTAGAAAATAAATGCTTTTATTTATTTTCAAGAAATAGAAATTATGTTATTCCATGTTATAAATTAAATAAAAATAGAGAATGAAAATATTTCTTTCTTTTAGCTAACATACCAATAATTGATACTACCTATTAGTACAATAATAGTTTCTTATAAAAAAAATCGATGAAACAAATACTATTACATTATATCATAGATTTTAATTAATGACATTCATTACTTGTTTTCATTTCTACCGCAGGGCTTAATTAATCGATAAAATACTGATACAAGGGTCTTATCATTTTGCGCAAAAAATAATTTCTGAAAATTTCAAATAAGTCTAGGACCGGTCTACCGGCTCCTCTCTTCGTGAGCCCGAAGTAAGAAGGTATGTATGCAAAACCTTCAAAACGCTATTATTTACTGTTTTGAATATATTTTTAACAGTTATGCAAGGTGTTCATCATATAATGTTTATTAAATTTTGCTTTGTAGAACGCTTCTTCAGAGGCTAATATTTTTTAAGCATCCTATATTTTTACAATTCTATTATATTTTAAAGTATAATGGAATAAAATATTTCTGTAAGTATATGAAAAAACATTCATAGCTTCGACTACACATAACAATAAATTGATAAATAATCATAATTAAAAAAATTATATTTTAAAAGTATTTGAAAATACAATGAAAATACATTTGGATATACACACACACGAAAAAAAATTGTCTCAAAAATAGTCAATTTTTGTTTTAATGATGTTAAACATGTTTTTAAGTATTTCTGGAAAAGAAATTTTATCAATACAAAACTTTCTCTCTGAGGAAGCAATGATCGAAAAATAGTTCGGAAATTTATATTTAACTTAATCACTTTAATATTGTAACAGCTTAATCATATGATGTGTGTACTCAATTTTTTCTCGTAACTAGCTCATGGTCAAATAAGCTTTATATCCAATTATATTAAAGTGAATTAAGTATCATCAAATAGTAAGTTCACTAAATATTTTAATCTTATTTTTATGAGAAGAAGTCTAGTTATTTACCAAAAAAATTTATATCTGAGAAAAAATGTAAAAAGTGAACGCACAAATTTATCTTCCAAGTCCTAGATTTTACTGATCGAGAAGTAAATAATTATATATTAATTAAAAAATTACTTTGAATTATACAAATTTCGAATATATAGGTGCCCTTTATCTATTAATTATATATCGTCTGGTGAAGAATCATGTTAATATTTTCACGACACCTTCAAAAATTCTTGATTCAAAATAAGCGAATTCTTTCGGAACAAGAATTTTTCAAGGTGTCATTGAAATATGTTTATGAAACTTTACTAGATGATAGATATATAATTCATAGGTGAATTTTAATTGTCTACAACATGATTTTAGATCAAAAACTTTTCCTATTTGAAATAAATGAAAATACTCGGAACGAAAAGCTTTTGTTGTAGCAACCAAAATCATTAGTTGACTCGTATTTAGTTGTGAGAACCAAAGACTTTGGTTAGAGCATCCAATTTTTTCAATAGTTGTCGTGATTTGGTTTTGGTGTCCAAAGCTTTGGTTTTGTCATCCATTCGAAAAGATTTTGAGAGCCAAAGAAAATTATTACATTTTAACCGTACGTCTTTGTATGTGAAAACGAAAGTGATTGGGTGTAATAAGTATAAATTACCTTATAGAAAACAATGATATAAAAAAGGAAAAAATTACTTATAAATTAAACTATATAGGTGCATGAATTTTATAGTCGTATTACGCTAATATATAATCGCAAGGGAATTGACAAGTAACACATTTTTCTATATTCAAGTGTGTGCTTGTATAATGATTAATTATTTATCATACTTCAGCACTCTTTAAAATAAATTACTGTTCATTCGAGTTTGTTCTCAAATATTTTAACCATTGGCAGATATGTTGACAATCTCTGTAGTAAACTTAATATAGAATAAAAAAAATAGAATCTTGATCTATATGCAGTTTAAGTTATAAGGTTATACGTCAAATTTAAAAATTGTGTGATTTCGTTATCCAGATGTGTCTGTACCTATTGCAAATATGGGCATATACGGAGAAATTAGTTACAAACTTATAAAAAAGAAATTCTGTTCTGTACCTATGCTTTTGCCTATACTTATATACTAACACAGGATCAAAACTTGGAATGAATAAAACTATCTCGAACATGTCTTTTTCACCTGAAAAAGCGGCTTGCCGTGTGCTAAAGCGGACACGGTTTATTTCTTCGGACTTAAATAAACTCGAGAGTTGTAGTAGCAGTAGTAATAATAAAGGGTACTGCATGGGTTCAAGGGTTCCCACTAACATCGCAACTAAAATTGGTGGTTAATTTCCACCTGGTTAATCTAGGGAAATCCACCTTCCGGGGATGTGCTATGGTCGGAAAAGTTTCTACCTTACTGGTTTATGCATTTAACGAAATATATAAAGATAGTGACTAATTTTTGGAAAAAACTCTGTTAGCACCTCGGTAACATTATGTGGTTCCAGTTTCAACATGAAAATTTTACAGGTCCATATGGGCATAGGTGTGTTAGTAAAACTAGCTTAAAATTCTCCTAAAAAATCTGTCACGAGGCTTATTTTGCTTGCACACTATTTTTGCCGTATACTGTGGCGCATGTAAAACGAGAAGATGTGCTTCGACAAGGAATTTTCAAACACTTTTTGACCTATGAAACGGCTGATTTTGTGGAGAGTTAATTATTTATTTGGTCATTAGAAGACAAACAGTATTTTTCTAAAAGTATAGCTTTCATAAAAACTTAAAATTTTTATAATTGCTTCGTTTAAGAATCAGATTTTAGGAAATCTATAATAAAAAGAAAATAGTTAGTGACTATTAGTTTATTAAAATTGTACCATCTATAAAAACAAATGGTCCACTTGAGCGTGAACGATCCAGTAATCGAGTACGAATATACATTTTAAGAGCGGGCGCCCGTGTTCATGCATTTGTATATATGTATAATATGTATAAGTTATAAATTTTTTTTTTATGTAAATCATTCGCTGTACACACTACGTATAACAAGAATTACCCAATTTTCTAGAAACATAATAGAAAAAAAGGAAACAATGTTCAGAAATCACGCTTCAGTCAACTCGCTCAATAGAAGTTTAATAATGAACGTATAGACATCGGCTTATGACTAAACATTTGATCAATTGCATTGTCCTAACAAATATATTATCATAACTTGTCGATAATAAAAATCGAGATCAAGCCTTGATTTACAATAATACCGAGGAATCTTTAAATTTAATATTTATGAATAAAAAAAATAAGTATTGTCTACATCAGTTGAATAAAAACATATAACAAGCCAGTGCTGCAACAACTTTTTAGACGGATTATGTTTAATAATTAGCGAGTAATTCAATGAATATTAAACGAATTAGAAATTTCCTATGACTTTTATATATTAACAAGTTTTTTTCGAAGTAAATTCATTTTTTAATACTAAGTTTTATAAATTTTTGAAAAAAAGAACTTTTGTATGATACTAAATATTACATAATGAAATTTTTTGACAATTATATATACAATATACTTAAAAATCTAATACTACTTACAAACTGACCAAACACCACCGATGTCCAAAATTAATACAAAATATCAATTTCAAAATTCTTATAAAATATGAAATTGAAACTTTCACAAAAAATATATTGTTTTGACTTGGTTAAGAAGCTCTTTACATAAACTCGCGTTAATATCGCAAAGTAAGATTTGTTGCAGAATTTATAACTAGATTGAAAGTATATTTTCTGTGGCACTGCTGGTAAGCAATCTCGTATTGAGCGTCTTTCGCCTAAAAAAGAAAAATAACCAGTCATAAAATTTAAAGTAAGATGCACCTTTTGACAAAAACAAAATTGAATGTCATTGAATTGAGTATTAAGTCCTGTAACGTTGATAATTGAATTTTCGGTTTTAATGTGAGTTTGCGTTCGAATAGTTGTGCTTCGAAACTTAATTAATTTCTGCAGTTTAGCCTAGTACTAGGTTTTACTCAGAATATGTGTCGTGAAGTTTGCATCGTTGGAATGCAACGACTTCATTTTTTTATTCGTTTATTTATTGTAATATTTGTTTAAAAATTATTTAAGTGTATAAGGAAATGTCAAGAAAAATTAAACTAAATTCGAATTAGATGAAAGATAAGCATTAAATTTTATTTTTTGTTAAACTTTAACGATGCAAACTTCAAAGTCATCTCAGTATAGGATTCTAAAGCCATTCTTATAGAGTAGATAAGTTTCTCATATGAATACTTTCACTGACAGGGGAAGGTGGATCATACTATTTTAGCTTTATTGCGTTTAATTTAACCATTCGTCGATCGTTTATAGACACCGTAACTTAAAACAAATCATTTTTCTGCCTTATATACAAAAAGTTTTATATCGTTTAGACACAAAGAGAATACCAAAATTTTGGTTTTGAATCCGACTTAAACTGTATATTGTTTATAGACTAACATAAAAATCATTTATAATGTTCAACAATTTGTCTCATAACAAGGGCGGAATGTAATTGGATTTTAATATTTCTTAAGCTATTTAAAACAAATTTAAAATATATTTAATTTACAAATTTTATTTTTCTTTCATTTACTTTTTATAAATATACTTAATAATGATCAGTTCGCATCATATACTGCATAAACTAAACTTTAACTTATTTATTTTTATTTTATTTCATTTTTAATGTTAATAAAACCTTCTACAACTTCTATAACTGTTCATTATAACTAATGTGGCCCACCCTCCCCTAATTGAAAATCATTATCATACTATTTTACAAACTAATTTTGCAGCGCTACTTTTAAGCAGACATTTTTTAATTTTATTTTGCATCTTATTATCTTTCAAATGAACCACTTAAGGAGGTTGTTTCATGAGGCCCGATATTCAGGAATGCTTACAGACTTTAAAATGTAAAAGATGATTTTTCTAACCGTTGAAATATAACAATTGAAATACTTGAAAAGTGATCTTGATTAAAATATTTAATTTTAGGTAGATTTATTTAGATTCTGAAACTAATAAGAAATATAATCTATATATAATCAATGATTAATACCTATATATCTTGTTTTTAAAGGAAACAATTATACTAACTAGTTGAAATTACCAAACATTATAAATTTGTTTTAAATAAGTTCTGTTAATGTGTACCTTTAAATAATATTACATTAATATTGTAATGATTATTTGCTAGACTATTGTATCGTAGAAAAACCTCCTTAAATAATCAAAATAACAATTTGAAATTTTTTGACTATTACTTTTTAAAAAATAACAAATAAATTTTAAAATCGATCTCTGTGTCTGTTAAGGCTGCATAGGCTGTACAGTCAAATTTGGAAGTAACAAAATTTTAATGTGTATTCGTAAAAAGTGTCTATATGAAATTAATAATGATTAATTTAATTTAATCATATTTTTATAGCATTTTATAGTTTTTTTACTCGGTACGATAGGTTATAGGTTTATGTAATGACGTTTAAATCAGTAGCTGTAAATCGTTTTTATTTAGATAATTTATGAGCAAACTTTAAGTATTATAAAATTTATTTTGTCTACTTTTTTCTATACAAATACATATCTAGACTCAGATTATTTAAATTTGAGATTATAAAAACTCCTTTGATTATCTTATTTACTCTGTTTAGACTATTCATGTTACAATTACATAAGACGTTGAATCACTACTTCTTGAAAATGTCCACTGATTTTCACTGTACAACCAATAGTGCCCTTTTTATAAGTAAATTTACCCAGATCTAATATAATCGATTGACCTGCCACATGAAAACTACTCGTTTTTATTCGAAAACTTTCAACCGCGGTAACTAGTTTTAATATTTTAATAAGAAAATTTTTGTTTATTTATACTACATTTTAGTCCACGTTAAAAAATTTATAGTAGTGACCAACATTAACTCTTAGCTATCACATAAACATCAAGTACAGAAGCATTTAATAGTACGAATTTTTCAAGAATGAATGTAAATGCCCAAAAATACATTATATGTCCAACTAATGTATTTATTATAATAAGTATATACATTGATGTTTAAATAATTTACATATCTATATTTTATGAATAACCTAATTTAAAAGAACTTTTACAAAGCTTTGCTGATCCAGTGCAAACATTTCAAGTATAACTTTTTAACAACAGTCACGTTTATCGCAAAGACCAAAGTCCGTGATTTTAACAATTTCTGTCGACTTTCGACTTTCGAAACTCAGAATAGGTTCACATTCCTCTCGACACACACGGTCACTCTTACAAAAGCGCTCGAATATAGTCTGTTCATGTAGCATAAATAAACAAAAACGAACCTCTCTCTCATCGCGTTTCATCCATACATCATATATTTACTGCTGCGTGATCCTAAAAACTGGACCAATTCTCAAGAAGAATCTTCTGAGCGCCGACCTGAGCTCTGGCTTCAAATCAAAGCACATAATTTCACAAAGTGACGGGTATGCGTTGGATGCATGTACGGCAAACCTTGCGTCCGTCATCTTAAGAATCCTGGCAAGTAGCAGAAGCAGAATCGGCGTCCATGCTTCTCTGTGTGCTTCGTTGGCGAGGGCTAGGAAATAATCGAGTGCCTCACTCGCCACCTCGACCAGACGCGACTCGACTAACTGCCAATCCGACCGATGCGACTCATCACTGTACATTTTGAAGAGGATTCGTAGTGCGCAGGCTAATGACTGAGTCTCCTGCTTAAGGAGATTAGGTTTGACGTTGCCACGAAAGCCGGCTTTCCAGAGGATGTTTCGTTGCTCGTGATTAGAGTTAAAGCTTTTGGCAAAACGATGCGATGCTAGAAGACAGTCGACCAACTGCAGCAGGTGAGTGGCCGTCAGAGCGCAGTACATGCCTTGTTCCTCCTTCTGCTGGTCACCGCCTGTAGAAGAGGGAATAAAAACTTTTTTAAACGATGTGGATGCTTCCTCGTGTTAGTTCTTGTAGTACATATTTCATAGCTTTGAAGAACCCATCTTAGTGCGATTAAAACTCCGTAATACAAAGTCAATTTTCATTTATTGTGGCCATTTAACACTTTTAAATAGAGTTAAGGGATATGTTAGGGTCAGAAAGATTCCTTTAGTTAAAACATTAGTTAAATTAATGAAACCTTTTGCAAAATATAGGCAGCAAATTTTTCTTATTAACTTCTCAATGCATAAGTACTAAAAATTGATAAATATATACTTTGAACGGTAGTCGGCGTTAAGATTGCACTGAGATGATCGAAAATCTTTTAATATATTTAAATATTTAATAAACAATACGTATTTCACAAATACATCTATAAAGAACATGCCAAGAGGGTGCCAAAGTCGTACCGTTACTACTCAAATTGTTTTACTGATCGGATCCTGATAATTTGTTATAACTAAATAAATACTTCAAATTATGCAAATCCCAAATACAGGTGCACTTCGTCTATGGATTATCTATCATCTTGTAAAGTTTCAAATAAATATTTCAATGACACCTTCAAAAATTCTTGTTTAGAGTGTCTTTAAAATATTCACTTAAAACTTTGTCAGATGGTGGATAATTCATATACGAAGTGCGCCTGTATTTGGGGTTTTCATTATTTCAAGTATTTATTTAGTTATAACAAATTATTTAAGATTCGATTGGTAAAACAGTTTAGTGGTAACTGTAGGGCTTTGACAGCCCCTTAAGTAGAAAAAAGTCATTTATAGTTAGAGGTAAATATACTATAAAGTAACTAACCAGATCCTATGGATCCGACCTCGCATTTGCTGTTGAGCATATCCGCTTGAGCGGCAGCAAGATTCTCTTGGTCCTCTTTCCTCGACGTGGCTGGATAGAAAATGACATTATCGATTGTCTGGATGAGTTCGAGCTGAACAACGCATTTGATGAGAAGAGCAGCAAATATCTTGACGCGTGCTGTCTCGATTGTTAATAGGCTCTGACTGCTGCTACTCCTCTTTAGAATGCCGACGTGCGAGTCCGCGTCACCGGTTATTACGTCTAGATCGGATTCCTTGAAAATAATGGATGTATGTGTATTAGATTGGTGTTGATAGATCAGCTAAAAAGAAAACATAATAAAAGGATCGTCATAACCAAAGAAATAATTGTAATAACACAAGCATTCTTAGGAGAATACTTACAGCAAATTATTGTGAAAAAACATTAACTTTATATCCATATTATTGAAATTTTAATAGAATAGTCATAGTTTATAGTTTATTTTAAGAAAGATCAAATATATGGACTCAAAAAAGCGAAAATTTTACTTTAAAAATATCACTTTTTTATTCGCAAAAAAAAAGAATACCATGATCGAACCTTATTACTCGGCTGTGGCTTCCACGTAAGCAAAGCAGTAGGCAGAGTACTGGTAAATATGTCGAGTACGCATCGCGTCGTTTTATTCCATGTATCCTCGTTGAATTTGATACCATTGCTGATGACAAGATTTTCGAGGCAGTTGGTACCAGATCGGGCGAGTTGTTCGTTGTCCTGCTGGACGCACCAAAGTAGCTGAGCGTAGAGCTGTTCGAGCAGCAGTGGTCCTAGGATGTCGTAGAACTGCGAGAATACGTCAACTATCGCGTAGAGCGCGTGGTTGCACGTTGTTGTCATCCACTCGGCTTTCTGTAGATTTGATAAGCCAATTTTTCATCAATCAAGATGTTTTTTTTTTCAGTCAAATGATTCAATGTGGCAGCGATGTTCGTTTGTCTTTACTACTTTTTAAAAATGCGTAGAAAACACTTAAAAAATTATACTATCCTTGTCATTTATAAACATATATTGCAAACAAAGCAATAAGTGCAGTTATAGATACAGAACTCTAAAATTTGCAGCATGTTACATATAATATAAAAAAAGTGAAAATTAAGCAATTAATTATCATTTGAAAAAAAGACAGTAAATGTTTTTTTAAATGTCCAATTTTTAGAAACATCTAGTTTTACTTATGTTAAGTTCTAGTTTTTAATTATTTTTTAAACAAATGATTAAAATCTCTATCATTTATTTATCAACAAAAAAAACGAACATTTCTGCAACTTGAATATTTCAAGCAGCAAAATTCATTTTATGTCAAGAATGAATCCAAGCAAAACTCATCAATCTTTTAAAACTTCCGTAAAAAAGGAAACAGAACAAACCAAGTTCAATCGTCTTTCCTCAAAAAAAAAGCCAAAATCAAAAGAAAAAAAAGCTCGAAATATCTCATAAAGAGATAAGAAGAGTATATTACAAACGAAAAAAATAAATAAAAACCAAAAAAGTTACGTTGTATACGGATCCGTCCTTGACTAAGTTCTTATCAATCACCTCGGTGTGCTGTTCAGGAAGTTTCATGTTGTCAAAGATGCGGAAGAGCACTTGGAACAGGTCCTTCCACCAGTGCGGTTTGAATGAAGCTCCGTGTGTCTTTACCACGTCGAACAGTACCGTCAAGGCTCGCGTTCTTACATCCAACTTACATCGACTTACTACGCATGATAACTCGAACAAAAGTGGGAACCAGCCTCTCACCTTTAAATATCATATAGTTATATATCCATATATATAAATATGGGAACTTTTAAGTATAATTCTTTATAACTACCCAGAAAATCTATTACATTTTAATATTTTATAATTTTATAAAAAAATTTAAATAAGAAGATTTTAGTTAAAATTACCCAAGCTCTGTCTTTCTCGGAGACCATTCCGTTATCGTCCATCATTCCCTCGGCGAACAGATGAGGATTAACGTCAATGTAGGAGGCACAGGAGCGTATCAGTCTTATAGCCTCCATGCTCGTATCAGGGAACGAAGCGTTACACGCGAACTCACTTAGGCACTTAACCGCATCCTGGAATGAGTCCACCATGATACTGAAGTCTTCCGCGTATAGTTCATCTGTAAAAAATAATAAAGAAAAGTGATAAAAAAAATTTTTATTTTAAAATATGTCACACTTATTCTTAGAAATTTGTATTTGAATAAATATAAAGAATAATCAATACTTGATTTTATTTTTTATTGTCTTACGATTTTTTATATCATTCTTTAAGATTTATCTATTTTCAAGAAATACGAGTGCAAAACATGAAAACAATTGTACTCACTGATAATCTTGCCAGTCATAGAGAACGCGAGCTCAACAACAGCCTCATCCCTGTCGCCCGCTGCATGATGAAACACACTAAAAATATTCTTCCATCCGGACCTAATATTAGGCGCTTGCGAGTGAACAATTTGGGCTACGCAGCGCACGACCATGTCTCTGATTACGGGCGATCGGTTCTTTTTCATGATGTGCTCGAACGGCCTCAAGAAATCCTTTTGAAAACGGAAGTTCGCGAATTCACCTTTCTCGATGAACTTAGTGGCAAGCTGTCGCAGTGAGTCCACGGCGAAAAAGGCGATATCCTGACGTGGACTACAACCAACACGATCAAAATGTTCACCAATTACTTGCCAAATACGCGACCACTGCAGACGGATACGACCCATATTGTAATACGAAATCTCGACAATTTTAGTGAGAGAAAACATTCGCGGCTGAGTCGGGTGTGCTAACTCCTCCAGGGAAACCTATGAATCGCAACAATAATGAATTAGTTATATCAATCTTACAACTTTCTATCCTTATTTATTTCTTACAAATTCTTTTCATGAATAGCTTTAAGATTTTACATTACACTCTTATCCTGAATTATATTAGCAAAACACTTAAAAATAAGAAAATTAAAACTTTTATTTATTTTCAAGAGGATTTTATATTTACTATATCGATTATTATTGAAATTCAAATAATTTCAATTTTTAATTCTTAACTCTAGTTAGTCTTTTAAATTAATCAATATTAACATATTATTAACATACCTGGCATAGAGCTTTCACAAATTCAACAATTGCATCACCATCAAGTCTTGTTGAACCAGTGAATATTCTATCGACAGCTACGACTACGCTTTGAGAACTCGTTTCCCCGATGGATTCCTTGACGCTTGCTATAAGGAATAAATTACGTTGCTTTGAATTAAATTTTTAAGAAAAATATATTTTATACCATTCTAACCTAAAAATTGAAAGTTTGACATGACTTTTAGGCTCTCGTGGAATAAAATATTGTTCGACACTGGTGGGTAAATTGGCTTTTTAGCGCTTGGTACGTTTTTCGCCCGAGTGTCGAAAAGTACTATTGTAATAAAAATAAAATAATTTTTGACTTTCACGTAAAATTTTAATTATTTAAAAGAGCGTTATAAATTTAATTAACAATATCAAAAAGACGAATGACAAAATTTACTTTTTTTAAATAAAGTTTAACGACTCACGATCCAACGAGCTGAGATTGAGTCCATTTGACTGATGCGAGCTGTTATGTGTAAGATTAGTAAAGTTAGCAAGAGGTGACGGAAAATGTGGCTTCGACGGTGGTCCTAGCAGTTGAGGCCTAACTCCTGTGCCGATGAGTTGAGCGAGTTCCAACTGAGATATACATTTGACAACATCCAGCCAGGAACTACCGAGGTAATTCCCATCGGTATGCGCTACCGTTATTAAAGTCTTGATTGTGTCGATATTTTTCGCTTTCATCTCTGTTATAGGAGAGTTCGCTGTTAGTAGAGTAAACCTTGCCAACGCCTGCACGTAAGCATCCCTTTCCAACTGTAAATAATATATTTCCGTTGTAATACATTTTTAATTTTACACTTTAGAGACACAAATGGTAGATTTCTTTTTATTCGAAAACTATTACTTTAAATTAATTCTTTAATATCTTAAAATTTCCATGATTGCTGAATTTTCAGTGCTAAAATAAAAATCTGCATTTAAAAATTAACTCACCGACATTATTAACACTCGTTAATATTTTATTCATTACTTTTTATATTGCACTACTATTAGTCTAAATATATTCGTACTAAGCAAAGGATTTTATTTCCTTTAATTAATTTTGTAATTTTATCAATTTTAACTATCAATTTACGATTTGTATCACGAAGAACTGTTATATATCACGTGATTCTTGTTGAATTATCATCTGGATAATATCTGATAAGGTGCTAGGATATTATCTAAAGATCATACTGACAATTAAGGAAAACTGACTGATAAAATAAAATGTTTCTACAGGCATTATTATACGTAAAATATTGATACAGTAAAATTCAATGAGTTTATATGAAAATAATTTATTTAAACCTACTACTGTTTTAAAAATACATTTTGTAACTTTTCTTTTTTCATTGAATTAATTAACATGGCTTTGCAACTATAGTTAATCGGGTACTAACTTTATTAATAACTACTTTTTATTAAATACTAAATTGTAGATTAGTTCACATTAAATTGAAGTAAAAAAAGTTAAGCAGTCAAAGAAAGGTAAAAGTGATATTTTTATTAGATTCTCAAATTTACCGTCATATGAAAAATGCAGGCAATGCGAATAGCGCATCGGATACCGTCGAGGCATAGCGATGCAATCTCAGGGTCATCACAGTCTTGAAGACCGACGCTGAATGCTGCAAGGAATGGTGTCCAGGCAATTTTGAACATCGGCCTTACATGCTCGAGATGTTTCGCTGTGGTAAAAGGTGCTTGCACATGACTGACCGACTCCATTAGATTTTTAGCCGCAGTTGAGATTACCTCCATCTCCATGTTCCAGAGCAACCGGCGTTTTTTCTCACTCGATATCACTATGTTTCAAAACGCAATGTTATTATTTTTAGCTTAGTTTTTTTAAACTATTCATGAAAAAAACAATTCCAACAAGTATATCGAGCCATTTGCACACGCGCTATTGTAATGTCTTATACTACTGTGATAAGGAAAAAGGCATAAACCTGCTTTTTCACTATTTACGTAATTTTAATAATAAGCACATCTTATAGCACAGTAGCCGAGCTGTTCAACCCTTAAATGAATAATGCAACATGATGGGATAAACAAATTTTGCATATCTGTGAGACTTTTAATATAATTAATGTTATTAATTGTGTGAACAGCATTCTAAATACCTTGTTTTCCTGGTCTATTAGGGTTTGATTTCATTTTGATTTCATTGCCAGCTATTTCGTCGTAAATTTTTGATAAATATTCCTCAGGTAAGTCTTCATTATCGCTAATTCGTCTATTTAGTTTGATATACTGTTCCTTGGTCATTTTGTTTTTCACTTGAGGCGAATGAAGGTCCGTCGTCAACATTATTATCGAAAAGCCGAGTATGTAAGCGGTATCGGCGCTCGTGAAAAGGCCATTGCTGTTTAGAAAAATTGATGTCATAATAACAGTCAAATCGGAACAAGCAACTAAGAGTTATTAGTTTTCAGCTGTTTTAATATAAAAAGTTATTTAGTTAACGCTAATTCCTTTACACTGCAACCCGACTCATCACACGAGTTTAATTTAAAATGACTATTTCAAGTAGAGTAATAGTGATCTTAATTATACGTTGTTATTGTAAGTTAAAAAAGACCTCGATATTATGTCAAATTTATTACTTAAAATGCAATATTCTACTTGGTTTTGAATACATTTAAAAATCAGTCTAATCACATCATAATACTTCATGGTAAAAAGACTGCCAAAGTGCGAAATAACAAGTTTACTGCAATATTTATAAATTTGTAGTTGTGTAAACGAACGTTTAAAACGACAATGAATTAATTACAGGCAAAAACTGATATTTACGTAATAGCCTACTACCTGCTAACCTAGAATACTCCAATATTATGCTAAATGTGTTTAAATGAATGATCCTAAATAAAATACAAGTACCAGAAATCGAATTAAAAAATCATTAGCTATTGGCTTTCATCACAAATCACATTCTCTCTATTAGAAAAATTGTTAGTTTTCTTAAAAAAGGATTAAATAATAACATTCAAATAGTTAACAATTTACTTGCAATAATAAAAATTTCTCTTTGATTGACAATCTAATTATATCAAATTTGTAAAGAAACTCACTTAGGATTGCATTCGCAGTACCGACTGGCAAACTTTTCCATAAGTCTGTCGATTTTCTGAGCCTCACCCGGTAACCTGAAGCCCTCGAGGAAGTAGCGTAACGCGGTGACGAGATCGCGTTCAGCAAAGTCCATTTGGTCAATGTAGTTGTACATGACCTGGTTGTGATTGTGATCACCTAAAAAGTCTCCAATCGATGTCTTGTCAAGTCGCTCATCTACGTGCAACCAACGAGCTATATCCTCCACTGTTGCCCCAAGTAAACTTTGTTCTTGCAAGTACTGTACACCCTTAGTTGGTTTTCGATTGAAGCTGCAAAGATAGATTAAATATTTAAAAAATCACAAAAGGATCACGTAAACTATAAAACGAGATCGGTAATTGAATATAAAACAAAACAGTATAAATGCCAATTCTAATATTTTCGACGTACATAATTCAATCGATTATTTTTTAAGTTATTAATTATGTAGACAATGTTATACATTGTTAAACATCATTTAATATTCGAGTTATCGAAGCAAATTTCCAACAGACAGATTAAAAAACTAACATAAAATTAAATACATATTATAATAGCAGATATGTGTACAAAATTTTCATTAAAACGGACGTAAAAAAACGTAAAAATACAGCTTAAAACATAAACATGGCATCATAGTTGCTCTTAATGTAAAATATTGATTTTTACTTTCTTGGCGAGTACAGACTGATATAATTACACGTAATCTTCAGGATCAACGTTTAAAATACTCACATTTCAATACCAGTTTCCCAGACCTCCTTTTGTTGTTTCTGAACTTCATACTGTTCGGGTGAATCCGGCACCTCCTTGTTACCCACGAGACTCGAATTAGCAGAGGACAAGCTTCCTGCACTGCCATATCTGGGCAACAGTCGGTTTCCATTGCCGTGGGCACCAGCTGCAGTGACTGAGGAATCTTGAAGTGGTGGATCAGGAGGTTCCGAAGGCACCTGCTGCTCCGCAGGTATTGATGGATTCACGTATAAATCTCTGCTCCATTCTACCATGCATTTAAGTATCGAGACTAAGCATTCGAGCCCTCGTATGCGCATAGACTTTTCTTGGTTTGGAGATGCACCGAGCTCCAGCGCCTGACGGCCTTGTGCTATTTTTGATAAATCATTCACTAGCCTGGGAACAAAAGAGCACATTAATTTCTAGTAGATCTGTTAAAATTTTAGAAATTTGTATAATTTTTAAATAAAATAGATTATTTGTTGGCATTCAAAAATTGATTATATTCACTGCATTATAAGTTAGTAAGTTTCAAGGGGATATAGGAGTTATAAAGGTGTTTTTTTATTCGATTTTATTCTATTAATAATGAAAATTAAGTCTTTTAGACTCATATCGTTCAATTTTGAATATTTTAACATTTTTAAAGTAGTGAAAATTGAACGAAAAAAGTAGTAAATATCAGTAACTATACTCAACCGGCTTTTCCTTAAGGAGAAGCCGAAACCAAGAATGACCGTCATCTAACATCGCGACATTTTTCCAGAAATTTGACTAAATTTTACAAAATAGTGCAATTATCAAGTGTGATAATCATTCTTTACTGAAATTTAGAGGGTACTCTTCATTTTTTTTTTACAAAATATACGTATGAAGTATCTTTTTAGTCACAAAAACAATGTGAGGTGACATGACAGTCATTGCAGCTTGGACATCCCCTTAATGAATAATTGACATATTTCTTGTAATATATGAAAATAACGATATAAAACCTTTCGAATAAATTTGCAGCCGACAGGTCACAGTCATAATTCACATAAATATCAACGACACTTTGAGCATCGGCGCAGATGCGTGTCAGTGCGTGTATAACCATCCACTTGTGTTCGAACGAGCTGCTCGACGTCTCGAGTATATTCATGAAGATTTCCTTGAAGAAAACCTCGATCTGCATCTTTAGGTGTACTTTAAAACGAGCTAGTAAGACGAGAAACAGAGCGAGAGACAGCTCAAATACTTCGGGCACGGATGATACACCGTTTTTGGACAGGGCGACGCAGAGATACTGTTTTATGGCGATTACGAACATCTCGTTCGAGCGAAGAATCGGACCTGCGTTCTGTAGGATACCCAATAGCAGCTGAAGGGAGAGTATCTTCGATCTCAGTTCATGCGATCTAAAATTTAATAAATAAATTGTAATTAATTTACTATTAGCTAGTCAACGAACAAATGTTGCGAATTAAAATCAATATGTATAATATTTAGAGAATTCACGATTATAAAAAAATATAATAACCAATTAATGACAATACCAAACAATTAAAAAAACTAGTTGTTCATCAATAAATAGCGCTTACTTAGGATCAGGTGTCCCATCAGGTAGAGGCTTCATGGAAAGTTTGCAGAGCGCCCGAAATACCAGAAAAGCATCCTTTTGAAGCACATGGGTAAATTTTGCTGTCACCATATTGTCGCTTTCGTTAACAGCCTCATCTTGTATTTCATCTGCTGCGTTGCTTGGCTGTTCCTCTACAGTAGGTGTTGCAACGGCCGTTGTTGGCGTTTCCAACTGCTCGTCCACAGGTATAACAGCGTTTATCATCTCATCAAGCACTGAGCTAACTATCACTTGGGCCTCACTTGGACTGTCTGCTGATTCTTTTTGAAACAGATA
The DNA here is from genome assembly GCA_900490015.1 of Megastigmus stigmatizans. Taxonomy (NCBI): domain Eukaryota; kingdom Metazoa; phylum Arthropoda; class Insecta; order Hymenoptera; family Megastigmidae; genus Megastigmus; species Megastigmus stigmatizans. The sequence goes on from UELV01164074.1 coordinate 76,905, forward strand.
TAAATTGAGAAAAATATCAGTGAAAATTATTACACTGTAACGTAATTTCAGATTACAAATTAAAATTTACTAAGTTTTTTAATGTTAGCAAATGAAGATATAACTATACTTATATTATATCAAAACAAACCATTTATTTTAAATTTTTTATAGAAATTATTATGGTCTTGTTGACGCGTTTTTAAAATTATTAATGCACAAATTTGATTGCACTGAATATTGTTCATAATAATGCATATAATCATCTTTAACTTTAAAAAAAATATATTTGCGGATTCTCTCTTAGAATATTTGTGAAATGACCCAAATTAAAAATAAAATTATGAAGATTTATGCAATCTATTATAAAAACTTAATTTTCTAACCAGCAGGTAATTGTTCTTCTATTACTGATGTGTCAACTTGTGATTCTATATTTGCTGTTGTTGGCTGAATATTTGGATCCAATGATGTAGGTGTAGTCATAGGTTCACTTTCTGTTTCTGGTATCGTCGTAACTGATATGTTTTGTGGTTCAAGCTCTGGCTTTAGATTTTCTTCCTCCTGTAATATAAGAATGAATTTTATAATGATAAAAATAAAAAGTAGTGGCAAAAATACTTAATATTTAATAAATTTTAATGTCCCTAAAAATTAGTGCACTTTGAAATAAACAAATTAAGTTTCAAGTATATTTTTATTAAGCATAAATACTAAATAATGGTAATACTAAACAATATTAAATAATGAAATTATTAAGTTCTATAAATTTATCAAAAATTGTCACTCACAGCTTGAGTTTCCATTCGAGCAAATATAACATTAATCATCTGAGTAAGAGTAGCACGGGCAGTTGTTTGATTGACTAAATTCCTTGATGCTAAATAAACATTGTAAACAGTTCTGATTGTTAACAATACAGTCCCTTCATGTACTTCCACATGATGACTCGTCATGACAGTTAGCAAAGCCTTAATAATTTGTAACTGGACACCCTCATCAGTCTGTGGACCCATGAAACAGCTACATATTGTTTCAACTATGCGAACAATCAGGAGTTTGTTAGGGTCTGTGGAATCTGGAATACTGCCTGTCAGATGACCATAAGCTATTAGTTTCTGTAGGCAGTCAAGAGAAGTCACTACTATTCTGGGGGACTTGCTCTGACAGGCCAGTTCAAATGGCAAGAAATATTTTTCTGCACTGATAAAATTGGAGTCGCTCTTGGGCTGTGGTAAAGCATTCGATGGAGCTTCTTCACCCTGGGTATTTGGAACATCCTTGATTTCATTATGAAGATCTTCTGCAAAATTTATTTATGTTTACATATACATAAATAGTATACTTAATTATTATCTATGACAATATAAAAGAATTAAATTTTATTTATCTGTGTTTTATTGGTTTAAGGAATATAAAGTATGATCTACCAAAAAGAAAATACTTGTGTGAAAAAGAAGTTAATTATGAATTTTTATAAAAATAATTACTTACCCAGTGCAGCCTCACAGGCTCTTCTAAGTTGCGACAGATGAGAACGCTTGACATCCCGATCAGCAAGTATTTTTTCTAAAGCTCGTACGATAAACATCTCTCTGGTTTTGGAGTTATTTCGCATCGTCACCAGAGGCACCTAAAAATTGATGTTATGGTCCACATTAAATTAAACATAGTGAATGAAGTTAATATTGATGCTTCTGTTAAAAGTTCAAATGAATTTCTATCAAATATTATGTAAATACAATTACAAAATAATCTCTTCCTAAGGAAAGGTCTAGGATGTTCTCCAGCTCGTATGATTAAAGAGCTTTTACTTGTATGTGATCAAGCCTTTTTAAAATATTTCCCTTTAAATTTTTTTTAATTAAATGGTTTTTTTACTCTGATTGATAGTACATGTTTTGAAGATTCAACTTGTAATTTCATTCGGAGCAAATATGGTCATCTTCTTATGTATTTTATCAAGTTATAGTAGATAAATTAAAGATAAATATTTAAGGTTTTAATAAAAATTCATCTACTTCCATTCATATTTGTAAATATTAGATAAATAAATTATTGTTGCAATTACTTTTTCAACACCATATGTGTGAATAATAAACTTTTTCTCTTCTATGGAAAATTAATAAGAGGTAAAAATTATAAATTTAAACATTTAATGGCATATGTAATCTTATGTATTTCATCATTAATGGAGTAGATGAGTTAATAATTTAGTAATTTTTTAAATTTAATGTAAATCAAACTGACAAATGACTAAAACCTCATTTTAAAACTAAATCTGTTAAATTATTGGTTGTGAATAACAAGCAACTTTAAAATAACTTAAAATAAATTAAATAAGCGTACAATTATTATAATACTACTAATGCACAAACACCAAAAGCAATGACTTTACATTTCAAAGCAAACAATATTGACATTCGGTGACTGAATTTCAGTATATCCACACTTTTGTACTGACTCAATGGCTCTTTGAGTTAGTCATTAGCGAAACAGAAGTCGACAGCTTAAACACAGTGGGAAAAAAATCACCAAGATTCGTGTCCAGGTTGCCTGCCGCTGTTTTTATCAATCGGGTAAGGGAGCTCGACCTTGGAAGATTAGAATCGGCCGAACCCGGGTGCGCAACGGCTTTTACGTCGACGTCCCAGCCATCTTCGTCGGCTTCTCTGCCACTCCCCCACCTCTTGTGTACAGGATAACGAAATTTTTCACCTTAACACGTCAGTGGAATCATTGACGTTTTATCACTTTCCCATGCACAACTGTCACGCTGTATATATTGCAAGGGTTGATGAAACAGCAGCTCCTCTTTTCAGTTTTCGCTACTCTATCCCTTTGACTATAGTTATGCTAAGTACTTCCTTGCAGTAATAATGTGCATAAGGATTGTCTTACATGGAAATAATTTTGCGTCTTGTGTGGGAAAAAGGGTAGATTATAAGAGAAAAAGAACACAGAAAATTGTTAATCCTGACACATATGTACAAAACACGGACACGACAAATGTAAAACGAAAACCCACCGACGACCCGGAGGACGACGACGACAGCCGACAGGTTTCTTGAGTTTCTTCTCTTTTGCACACACACACGCGCACTCCCAAGTTCCACACACGTAACGTAAGCCATCCAACTATATCCAAGAACCAACGCACGCAGCGCGATTCGCGAGTGCAATGTATGTATGTATATAAGTGTATATATATATATATATTTCTGTACGTTTTATAGGTTAGGTTAAGCACCTGTTTTTGCCACTTTGATGTAAGCGCCATCTTCGTCGCGAATCAGGAATTCATAATTTTCAATAACATGAGCAAACCTGCAGCCAGCCTGGCGATATTTAATAATATATATTACATAGCGAAGACGTGTAGCTGTGTATGCTTCTTTTTATTTGTAAATTGTAAATTTTATTCTGCTTATAAGTAAGCTTTTAATACCTACCTATAGTAGACTGTGAATTGTGGAATTACAGTACCTATACTATACAATAATATACAAAGAAACAAAAGTGATTCTTTAAAAGAACATTATAAACAGTGTAAATTATCAGAGTGTGGTATATTTGGGAAAGTTGTGGTTGAAAAAGTGACCAATTTATCTATGAAATAGGTAATATTTTTTTTCTTAATTTATATGTAAGTGAGATCGTCACTATAATTTAGTTAATTTCAGATCTAATATTTTTGATTAATAACAATATATGACCTTTATTAGAATATGTAAATTATGTCAATCTTGTATACAATTAATGGTAGTTAATAAATCTTTTTAGAAATCGTTAAACAATATGTTAGACTGATTTGAAATAAAAAATGCTTAACAGGTTCTAGTCCTGATAAATTACAGATACAAATACTAAATAATAATGGATAATATATATATATACATGTAAGTTTACATACATATGAGTTTTTTCGCGTACGAACCGTACAATTTATCAATAAAATTTATTTATACCTTCCCTAGGTAGTTTAAAGTGCGTTCTTATAGATATAGTTATTTAACGACTTTTTATGTTATAATGTGTATGAATTTATACATGCCTAAATATATTTTCACAAATGTAGGTATATATAAAAACCGTGAAAACGTCTTCTGCATAGGCGAAACTATAAAGACGTTTCTTTACATAATAATGAAATTGTCTTTTATAGATGAATATTAATAGCATAATTAATTAGTATATTATCGCATCTAGGGAGGTAAAGGATTATTGACAAGCTCATGGCGCGTGTAAATTAATACCCGTGCCAAAGGCGAGCTTTTACCTCCCTTGGTGCATATACTTTTTTTGCCTATTATATAGCCTATTAGCCTGATCTAGTGTTGCATTTTCGTTCTCGATATAGGCAAAAAAAATAGTAAGTATAATACGTTACTCGGGAGGAAAATTGGCCAATCCAGACCTCGTGTTTGCCTGCTTTGCCACTCGATTTTTTCCCTGTGTTGTAAACAGACTTTTAACGGTCATCAGTTCACTGTATATATGTATTTTATGCGCGAAATGGAGTTAACTAAATATTACTTTTTTAAATATATTATTTAACTTATTAATAAATTAGCTTAAAATTACAACCATTGAAAATTTTTAAAAATTTGTAATATATTAACGTTATCCAAGTTTTAATCTCTATAGAATCATAGAAATAACTCTACGAAATTATTAATATAGCGAAATAGTATTTTTCAGATTTAGTGTAATAATACTAATTTATATGAATGGATGATTAACCATGGAAAAAAATCAGGAGATTATAAGATGGGAAAAATTAGGTTACGGCTCTTTGCCAGCGAATATTCGCGATGAAACGACTAATAACGCTTCAAATGGCCAAAATTTACTGATCGACCGAAAATTCGATGAATTAATGATTGAATTAAAACCGCTGGGTTTCGATGAAAAGCTACATAAATGGATCGACGCAAAAAAAAGTAATCCTATACTTTCAAATTCGTCAGTGGTAAGTTTAAAAGAAACAGTAAATTTACAGCCAAACAACACAAAGACTATTTCTAGTTTCTTTTTAGGTATCAAAAGAACAATTAGAATCGGAAAAATTAAAACTGTATGATATTGAAGTTGAAATAAGCGAAAGATTTTTCTCAGCTCTTGATAGTATTCCCAACCAGATTTTATGTAAATTTCCTGGATTCGATCCAGACGTATATCAGCGATTAAAAATGTTAAATCAGCATGTAAAAGCAAGAATACGTCAAACGAACAGAAAATTGTTAACTTTTGAGCAAGCCAGAGAAAATAGCGACGACAATCAAATACGAATATACTCTACTAATTTCTATGATTCTAACTCTTCTAAACAACAGAGAAAGGTTCATTTTTTAGATTCAGTCGTCAATTCTTCAATTTACGAGAAGCAATCATTGAATGCCAATTTTATCAACAATATAAGCAACAAAGAAGGAAGTGCGATACCACAGTCTAAGTTTGCTATGCGAGCAACAACGATTTTAGATGGATTGCCGATGGCAAACATTAAGATGCAAAATAATTTCCAATTAAAAAAGCCCGTAGCAGAAGTATTGGCTTCACAATCGGTTAAGGAAACAGGAAAACTAAAGAATGAAAATAATAAGAAAATAAAAAATTCGAAAACCTTTAACAACTCTAACGTTTACAGTAGCAGTAAAAATAATATGCATACGGTAGATTCAGAAGAAATAATAAATGTGGATACTCAAGATTTCTTTGCATCTTCAGTTGCGTGGAACAATTCAGAAGGTTTCATGAATTAAATTTTTACCATCTTTTTCAGAAGAGCTAATCCGTTAATTATGTATGTGATGTACGCGGTACACGTCGCACTTACTTTCGCAGATTTATTCGTTAATTTTATACAATAATCTCAAAATTTGATAAACTAAACCCATTGACGGCCAAATGTCTGTCTGATTAAACATCCTGGGGAAAATTTCAAATACAGTGTTTCCGATAGTATACAGTCTCATCTTTTAAATGCCTTGATGAAAAGTCTTTCTGTGTAATTAAAATTCAGCAGAAATGGTCTCAAAACAAAAAAGAAAAATATGCTATAGCTTTTTTAAATCGACGTTTAGGCCAATGTGGCGACAACATTTGAAAGAAGAGAGTTTATACTATCAGAAACACTGTATTTTGAATTTTTTCTAGGATGATTATAAAAAGTTGCAGCGTCGAAAGTTGTGAAGAATCGCGGGCTTTTTGGGGTCGCTAATTTTTAATTTGATGTAATTTTAAGCCAGAAATCGTAAAGTTTAGCTATAAAACCATTCTTACTACTATGATCGACCGAAACTCGAACTGCCTGACATTATTTTTCTTTCCTCTACGTTTGAAAATTTGCTTAGATTAAAACATTCTCAATATAAACAAGTAATTTTATAAATAAATACTATTTCGTTTTTAGATAGATACGTTGATGAAAAATCGAACTCCAATAGCTTTGAGGAGTCGCCTAAAAGTGATCAACTTTCAATCGAATTTCCAGATGTCTCAGAAATCACTGCAACGATAAATAAATTTAGAAAATCTTTGAACAATAATAGCGTGATAGAAACTGATTCCGAAGAATTGCGACCATATTATAACAATGCGTCGATAGTACAATTCATAGGTGACGTCGAAAATGACAATGTGGATGGGAAATTTGAGAACTTAGACTTTCCTCATTGTCGAGAAATGCTAAACGCAAGTATTCATTTTATTCATATCACGATACTTTCTTTTAATCTGAAAATCATCATTTATACCTGTTATCAAAAGAATAATATTAGAACAGTACTCAAATGCAAAATGATAATTCCTTACAGGTATTCAGAAAAAATTTCGGTCTTCATCAATTCAGGCCGAATCAGTTGGCAGCTATAAATGCTGTTATTCTCGGACATGATTGCTTTATACTGATGCCAACCGGGGGAGGGAAATCGCTGTGTTATCAGCTTCCGGCTATGCTCACTTCAGGAATAACGATTGTCGTTTCACCGTTGAGAAGTCTCATCATTGATCAGACGCAAAAGTTAGCGTCTCTAGATGTAAGATTTTTGCAATTCTGAATAATTTTAATTATTCACGATTATTACGTGGCATACTGAAATAAGTCAAGGCAAATCACTGACGGTATTTTTAAAAAACTCTAAAAGTTACATATATTAATAATTCATAAGAATAAATTCTTAGCATTTAATGCCCGCTTTCATTTACAAATTATACATACAATTGTACAAAATATATAGATGTATATTTCGTACATAACAATAGGTAAATATCTATTGTCTACCATGCCCTATTAAAAAAAATGCTGAGTAATGGATCTCATTATTTAGCACCAAAAGAAATTTCTGAAAGTTTCAAGTAAATCTAGGACTCGTATGTCTGGTCATCTGCTTTATATAGTAATCATTAAAACCGAACAGTATGAAAGATGTAATGAGATTAATCAAATAATATTTTTTAAGGATAGTTCTCTGACAAATTGATTTTTCCCTCGATTTTTGTAAGTTCTGAACATAAGCTAATTTTAGTCATTTTAGATTCCAGTGATGTACCTGACAGGAGATCTGACTGACAGCGAAGTCAACGCAGTCTACGGGAAGCTCCACGAGTTGGAGCCGAAATTGAAATTGCTCTACGTAACACCCGAGAAACTGTCCCTTTCGACGAGATTCAGTGATACTATCGCTAGTCTGTATCATCGAGGTAAACTTGCAAGGTTCGTAATCGACGAGGTGCATTGTGTCAGTCAGTGGGGACACGACTTCAGGCCGGATTACAAGAAGCTCAATGTTTTGAGGCAAAAGTACCCGACGGTGCCGATGGTTGCATTAACAGCCACAGCTACACCGAGGGTCAGAAGCGATATACTACACCAACTCCATCTCAACTCGCCCAAATGGTATAAACAGTCTATTATTATTATTTTACTGTTTCTCATTTAATTATTAAAATATCTGTTTCATACACGTTTTTAATAATAATTTTAGGTTCTTATCGAGCTTCAACCGACCGAATTTACGGTACAGCGTGATCATAAAAAAGTCGAAATCTTCATGCCCTCAGATCGTAGACCTGATCAAATCTAAGTTTATGAACGAATGTGGCATAGTTTATTGCATTTCGCGAAAAGACTGCGACGATTATGCGTGTGCTCTGATTCAGGAGAGCATCAATGCAATAAGCTATCATGCTGGATTACCTGATAAGGAGCGAATGGAGAGACAAAGTCGATGGACTTCCGAAAAGGTGACTTTTTACATAATTTATTTGAGGTTGTAGATAAATACTATTCGAATACTTAATAAAGTGACTTTATCGATCGTCATGGAACCAATGAAATGATGAATGAAACGTAATTTGTTTAAAAAATATATTTATTGTCATTTCAAAGGCCTATAAACGTATGCCTTATTCCTCTTCAGACTCAACTTTTAAGATGACTCAACTTGAAGATGAAAGCGTTTATAGGCCTTCGAACGTCGCGCAACAAATGTTTTTTTAAACGAATTAAGTTTTATTCATCATTTCATTGGTTCCATGACCATTAATTGTTACTACGTAAGAAATGATAACTTCATTTGAATATTAAAATATTTCTCACTAGTCACAACTATCAATAATGATACTTATTCAAATGACATGTACTGTTTTCATTCAGGTAAAGGTAATCTGCGCGACGATAGCTTTTGGCATGGGCATTGACAAGCCCAACGTGCGTTTCGTGATCCACGCGGCGCTGCCGAAATCGATTGAGGGCTATTACCAGGAGAGCGGCAGGGCAGGCCGGGACGGCGAGGCCGCCGAATGCGTACTGCTCTACAACTATGGCGACGTCTATCGCTATCGCAACCTCATGGAGAGGAATAATCAGTACGTAAACGCGGAGGCACTCAGAACCCACATGGACAATCTCTACAAGATGGTCCACTTCTGTGATAATCTGGCCGATTGCAGGCGGGCGCTGCAGCTGAATTACTTTGGCGAGAAGTTCGACAGGAGGGAGTGTATCGCCAATGAGGAGACCACCTGCGATAATTGCCGTACCTTCGTAAGCCAAATGCCTTGCTCTGGCTAAGAATATCTGCCGAGGAATAGCCTGCATTTATAAAAATCATTTGTTGCTTTTCGTTGATACCTATATTAATGAGAAAAGTTCGTGCAATTAGAATTTTGCATGACTACTTATTTTATTTTACATTTCAACGCTTTGTGCGAATAAATGACGCCGTGTTTTTTCTTTTCTAATATACGATACATAAAAATTATACTAATACCAAAGTTGTAGGTTACTTTAAACCTTACTAAATATGAGTATGAGTTTTTTTTTTAATTTAAAATAATACTTTGCCAGACCTGATTAGCTTACATTATAATGCATTTAAACGGCAGTTATATAAAGACGTTTTCAGCATTTGTTGTTTTCTAAAAAATTAATATATACGTACTATAAATATGGCATAATTCTAACAGTTTTCTTTAATTGTTTTGATTATTATTAGGATCAGTTTGTCAGTCTAGATGTTACAAAAGATGCAAAAGCACTAGTGAGGTTGATTTTATCTCTTGAACGCGTGAGGAAGAATAACGTTACAATGTTACAAGTCGTCGATATATACAAAGGTTCTAATGTGTCAAGCATAAGCTACAAGTTAGGTGAGATTAAAAAATACTACCTATGCAACTAACAACATTATCTATTAATATATGTTACATGTGTAATTCGGTGCAATATTTAAAACATTTTATTTAAGTAAGCGAAAGCTTATATCTTCCATCAATAACTTTAAATTCAAAATTTTTAATGTGTAAAAAGATATTATTTTTTACCAAAAATACCATAAAACTAATCACTGGATGAATTAAAACTTGCTTACTTACAAATTTATTATGCGTAGGACATGCTTATCGCGAGTGGTTCGGTCGAGGACAGGACTTGACTAAATATGAAATTGAGAGGCTCTTGCACAATTTAATAGGAGAAGGGTATCTGTGCGAAAATATGCAGCCTAACAATGGGATTATTTGCGCATACATTGTACCTGGCAGATTAGCAAATGAATTTCTGACACAAAATAATGTACAGGTATAGTAAAATATTCTGCTATAATATATAAACTAAGTAATACATTAATTAAGTTACCAAGCATAAGATGTTCCACGAAAAACATAATAATATAATCTGCCACGAATTCCTCATACAAATAGGCTGATGATCAAATGTGAGATATATCTACTAGTATACTTACATACGAATGAATTTGCTTTTTTAATTGTGTAATTGCATCTATAATAAATCTATTCAACCATTTATTATGAAACAAACAGTGCAAATTTTTTGAATTGTTAACTACGTTGATCAGAGCCATTTCAACGTACAGAAATAAATGGAAAATATTTTTAAGATATGCAATTATATATAAAGTTAGAGTTTGAGATGTATTGTGCAATATAAAATAAGACTTTAATGTCTTCATAGAATTTTATTCAAGATGAAATGAACTGCATTACATTTTTAGGCAATTTACCAAGAATACATATCGATTAGTTGAGTTCGTGGGTGTAATTTCCTTATATTCTTTATGCCAAAAGAGCTTTATAACGCCACTAAATTAATTATCAAAACATAATAAAATAAGCGACTGACAAGTAAAAAAAATCAATAATATAACAGAGTTGAAATGTTTATAGATATTCCTGCAAAAGAAGCGAGTGCTGGAGAAACCAGCGCCTAAATTGCCGATGATCCAAATGTCCGCGGTGGTAAATGTCGAGATAAGGGACCTGGAACAGCGCTGTTACAGTGACCTGCTCGACATCGTCAATGGAATCGCTGGTGCCCTGGACGTTTCCGCTAATTCCATCATGAACATGGTAGCACTGCGGGCAATGAGTCAACAGTTACCCTGCGATGAGGCCGGTATGCTTAAGATACCTCACGTCACCAAGGCCAACTTCGATAAGTACGGAAAAGCTTTGCTCGATGTTACCCAAAAGTATGCCAAGGAAAAAAGAGGTGATTTTTTATTTTCAAATAAAATAATTAAGCATAATAGCTTTTTAACAATTACTTTGTGCATGCTAACAGTTGCTTTAATTTTCTATTGCGCGTTTGACGTTTTATACTGCGAGTATGTCATTTTTTAAATGGAAAATAACTATTACTTTATGTTTTAGAATTGCTTAAAGAGGAGGAACAAAATCGACCTCCAATTTTAGATTTGGATACTAGTGAGTCTGAAGACGAGTGGGCGGATTCAAACCAAAATAATCCAAATAAGCGGAGTAAAACCGTAAATGAAACACAATCCAAAAAGTTCAAAAGTGATATTGATTCAGCCACCAACACAGGATTAACATCGAGGTTAGATTAGTTCTACAATTCTACTATCAATAAACATCAACAGTGTTGTTTTTATATTTTTATCAAAAGTTAAGATAGTTCTATAAAATATAATTAATTTTACATTAACTGGACGATTGATATAATGAAATATTTTTCCTAATATTAGTCAAAGTACTAATGATAGCAGATTTATCTCCAATAACATGAATAATAAAGGAAATAATGCTTTGAATTCTACAAGAAAGACAACGTCTTTCAATAGATCAAACAAACAGAAGGCTAATAGAAAAATAAATAAATCATTTAGCAATACAAGGGGAAATAAATCTTCAGTAGGAAGAGGAAGAAATACAGGAACTAGCACAAACTACAGGGCTGGTCCTGGGCTTTGCGAACTCACAAAGAAATATCCGATCAAGAAATGAAAATGCTAGTATACTTTTTAATAATTTATTCTTCAGAAATGCATTTGCACTTAATGAAAGTGGCAATGAGTAAGTGTTGATAAATGATGTTGAAAAGTTATGTTGTAGAAATTTAGCATTGATAATGCTATATATACTTAGAGTGTATTATTTTTGTTGAATTACATGTAAAATGCACTTTTTAAAATTTTTTTACATGTAAAAATAAGTTTAATTTAAATGATTATCTAATTTATGAAATCTGAATAAAGATTAAATTTATTTAAAAAAAAATCTTTAATATTATTTAATATTTTGTATTACATTTAACAAACTTTTTGATACGAAGAATTTTAAGTTGTTATATCATAAATAATGTATGTAACTAAAATAAAAAGCATATTTTTGCTATATTGTTTCTCCAAGTGGCCTAATAGTTAATTCTGTGATTTGCACATGATGTGGTCTGGAGAGAGCAAAAATGACGGTTTCCCCAATGTCATGGGCTTCTAGTGCCGGAAAATGGGCGTAAGGCGATTTGTCAAAATTCGTTGCTTCGAATATTTCAGATCTGACCACTCCTGGGCTGATACTCTATAAAAAGAATATTAATATTATACTTGATTTTAAAATAATAAGCCAAATTTATTAGGTATATGGGAGCGTCCACCAAAAACCAGCCACAGGGCGCGCGCTGCGCATTTTTTGCATAAAAGGCGCTCTGTTCAACTCGCTCACAATCGAACGGTAAGA
>UELV01164078.1:0-15922 GCA_900490015.1 Megastigmus stigmatizans
GGGGGAGGGGGGGCCAGTAGTTGCGACGATAATTCCCCATCGCGCGAGCGCGCGCGACGCTTTCAAGAAACAGGGATTTAGTAAGAGCTCACCCCCCGTGTGTACGCTCTCTCCCCGACTCGGTATGTGTGTTCCCTTGGATAAACGTGTGGTGTGGCTGCTGCTGCGCGACTACATGCATGGGCGGCTTGAGCTAACGCTCGGGGATTTCGAAAATGCTTTTCGAATGAAATATCGAGATGCTGCTTTTTTTCCCTTTTCTTTTTTCGTTATAAATTAGTGCTGATTTTAATTATTGGAATTGGATCGAGAGAGCTGGTGAATTAGCGTATGTTTAATTAATACTTTCATTTAATTGCGATACTTTATACATATTTGTGAATTTATTTTGAAGTTATGTAGTAAATTGTATCAAAGGTTAATAAGCGTGCAAATGTATGATCAAAGAAATGTACTTCGATGTTTGAATCGAAAAAAGAAAATTTGTTTATATTACATAAAATAAGTTTTTTCATCGAAATAGCGTGTACGCTTTTAAATCGGTAAAGTAAGTTAAATGGATACGCGCGATACGCAGTCTGTGTGTGATTTTTTTTCTTTTCTTTATATACTTTTATATAGGAAACATCAAAATTGTTATTTTGCCGTTAATGGACGAAACAAAACGAAATGAATTTTTCAAATAGCTTTATATTGGACGAAAGTATAGTTCGAAACAAAAAGCTGCGGAGGGATCTGTATATATCGAGTAAATGCTACTTGTATACACACGTCCAACGTGGAAATGTTTGTCCTGGACTGTATGACGGCGTTTGAATTTACGTTGCAAATTGTTTCTCAGTCCCAGCGAAAATTGTTGGACTGCAATAAATCTTTCGCATAAGTGGTAGCATCCAGACATAAGTGTAGTTCGCGCGCTTGTTCTTAGTAAGTCGTGTGTGCGCTCGCGAGCGTGTGTCTTCTAAACTGTTGTATACCCCGCGTCGCGTGCGCGCGCGCAAGGAGATAAAACTTAATTACGCATAAGTTGGCCTTTGTCAGATGTGTAATGTGCATATTTTATGCAAACTTCCGACGACCTACAACTGATGCTTCGCTAATAAACAAAAAATTAAGGAATTTTTTACACATCCTTACTCGTATATCTGTACATTTTCTGTGTTACTATAGAGCCAGAATATTTCACATTATAAAACGTATTAGTAAAAAAAAAAGATTAATACTTTTTTAAATAGTAGCGTTTAAAAAAACATTTCGTGCAATTTCAAATATTTAATCCTCGTAGAATATATGATTGTAAAAACTTTTGCGGTACAGAGGAAATGAAAAATAATATTTTTCATTAGATTAAATTACATTTTACATTTCTATACCATAGAGTACTTTGAATTTTAACGAATTCGAAAAGATTCCGTTCCAAATTCCAAATGAAAAAAAAAAAAGAAAAACGCCAAAAGAAAAGTAATTTTCCAACTACCCGTGATGAAAACTAATTCATCATCGACTACCGATAGTGCATTTCTTCCAGGAAAGGGAATTTATATTAAAAAGACAGAGAATTTTGTGCGCGGACCAACTCCGAATAGAGTAATATCCTCCGATCCACGCCTCTTTTTTTTTTTTTTTGTTGCAGGGGATGTAACAAAACAGTTCGAGCCCACCTGTGTGTACCCACGCGCGCTGTATATTTTGGAACGTTACAATCATTTCGGTCGACTCAATACAAATACGGATTGGGTAACGGCGCGCGCGTGGACGGGGCGCACAACACAGTGTTGTCCAAAGTCTATATAGAGATAGTCTCATCAGGCAATATATGCGTAATCTTTGTCGGAGCTGGTGGCAACCCCGCGTTGCCGAGGTAACCCGGGGTTTGTTTGAAAATGGAACTCGATCCTGACTACACGTTTGTTCCGCTCGCTCCCAGGCACTATATGGGAATTGAAAATAAAGATACTCAGCATTACTTCAGAAAATGGTAATTAAGCCTACTTATTGTTCGGTTCCTACCGATGGTTCACTTGAAATTACGTTGCATGAACTATTTTCCACGAGGAAAATACGGTTAATGAAAAAGTCGGCTTGAGTGTCCCATGTGTTTTTGTACAAGTAGAGGGGAGAACACGGATTGCTCGAGTTTGGTAAAAATGTAAAAATTTGAAAAAGACTAAAGCTGACCGTTATGATTAAAAAAGAATCTATTAGATTTTTTAAATATATAATTTCAATAGATGTAGAAATTTGTCTTTACGGTGAGTGGATGAAGTGAATGTGGAAAGTAGTTGGTTTCTGTGCTGTTTTATTGTGGGAAACTTTTGGGTATTAAAATAATACGAAAGCGCCGAGTGTTAAACGGAAAATTCTTCTGATTTTTAGGGGCTTGCATGGTAATATCAGCATACAAGACTTTTGCTTCAACGAACCGTATCAGCCGTACCATAAATATCACATAGCAGAGGTAATATACATATTTTATGTGAATTCATTATATAAATTAAATAATGTTTAATCGGATATAATTTATTTCTTTATTATCGTGGCTTGTTTAAAATTATATTACTTAGTAATTCAGAGAATTTATTATACAGTTAATTTTATGAGATATATCCTCTAATTGATTTCACTGTATTGATATACTATTTTCAGTGCTTCTTCAAAGATTCAACCGTTGCGAATTCCTTGTTACTTAAAGATGGAGACACGTGGGTCAATAAAGGTATGAATTAAAAATTTGAAATTTCTAAATTATATTGTACGAAAAGAATAAGAATAATTGAATAGCGATATTTTCCGTCTTTTAAAAACAGGTATTAAAGCTGCGTCAGTCGAAGTTAAGCATATTCCATGTACGGTGTTGGAGATGAGTTATTTCGACAGATTAAAGGATCCGGAAAACCACATTGTTCTAAAATCAGGAGCTATTTGTAAGCGATATGATTTGGATATCGAGGGATTCCTTGTATCCGATAACCTTAGGGGTGTGAGTGTCTTTCAAAATTTAAATTACCATATTAATTTAATGTACGTAAAATACAAAGAATTGTTATTCCATGTAATAATTGTAATTGCATTTAGATGCTGCTAGACGAAGATTGTGACGAATACAGATTGTACAGTGATAAAGAAAGGGATGAATTTATTTTTCGTCTTTTTCAAATGCTGCTTCTTGGTGGATCTTTGTGTCAATATGAAGATGAACTGAAGCCTTACTTGGATGTAACGAAGAAGATTTACAAAGAGATTGTCAGGTAAACAGTTATTAAAATAAAGCTGTAATCAAGTAATTTATTTTGAAATAAAATTTATGTAAAATCCACAAATTCAGATAAGATTTTTTATTACAATGCAGTGATATTAAATCCTGCATATTAATTAACATTATTACGATTTAGTTGAAAGTTGTGTTGAAAAGAATTCTTTTGCATAATATACTTGAAATATTTAAAGAGTTGCTATTTTCAATTAATTTTAAAAAAGCAGCTCGTGTGTATACATTCAAAACTTTTTGAGGAATTGAGGGTAATTAAAAGTGAATGAGAGAAAGATAAAAATTAGGACAATTTTCTTATTGTGTGTTATTTTCTGAATCGCTGAAGCAGTTGTTTGGAATATTTCAGAGTTCGGACAAACAAGCAAGGCGGGGGAGTATCAATAGGCACGACAGTTTTACAAATTGTTGCAAAGGATTCTCAGGGTGAGGCATTTTTCCCAGCCAAGCCGGAGCAGCGGCAAAATATTGGATTTCTGTTAATAGATGGAGCGAACCGACAGATAACGACACTTTTGCATCAACTTGGAAGTTATCATTGGTGAACGATGGACTAACGATTTGAGTGTTGCTGAATTGTTTATTCTTTTCAAATTGACGCTTCGCGAGATAATTGCAATGAAGCTTTTGAGATGATTAGTCGATTTATTCACTTGATTTTATACATTCGAAGTTTGAACACACGAAGTGGAAGATTTTAATTTTGAAACAGTGCATTTCGGAATTTTTTTCTAAAAACAATTTTTTAGAATGTAACCGGTTGCAAATAATACTAAACACTGAAATTTGAAAAACTTATATGTATTTTGAAATAGTTAATAATAATAAAAAATAAATTGTACAGCTTCGTAATCAAGATGGAATAGTTAAAACAACATTTAAATGTGTCGATTGATAAAATATATTCGTATTTCAGAAAGTAATAATAATATGTAGGTAGTAATGGTATGGATTTAAAGATATTAACAAATAATAATGTACAACATATCGATTTTTCTTTTCTTTATTAGTATTGCACATTATTCAAAAATATTCAAGCTAAAAATCATTTTTTGAAACGTTTGTAAAGCAGATCAAATATAAATACGTTTCTAGTACGAATCCGTAAAACTTTCCACAAATTCAATTTTATGTAAAACAAATAAATATAATAAAAATATATAGTATACTTTTAAAAAGGTTCATTTATTTCATATTTTCAATTTTAACGCACCCAGAAATTAATTACAAATTTGTCGAAACAGAAAAAAAAATTCGCTTAACGAGCGCAATGCTATTTTTATAGTACACAACCTTTTAGTGAATTTCGTTAAATGTTTTTTTTTTTTCAAATTACTTATATTACACAGTTTCGTAATTAAAAGAACAAAGAACTGCCTCGACGAAAACGGAAGCAAAAAAAAGGGTGGAGAGAGAGAGAGAGAGAGAGAGGGAGTAGAGAATTCTCACCGCACTTTCCACGTCGTTTTACATCTTGTGCTCTTTAGGAAGAAAGAAATCTCATTAAAAAGTGCACAAACGTAAGCGTCCCCGCGTGATTATGAAGCCGAAATTGCGAATGTCGCACTATCGACATTATGCATGTACACACGTAAAGGCCACGTCGAGTTTCTTTCTCTCTCTCTCTCTCTCTCTCTCTCTCTCTCTCTCTCTCTCTCTCTCTTAGTCTCATTTACATTCCCTCTTTGTTCTCATTTCCCTACCGCCCTCTCTTGCTTCCTATCTTTTTCTTTGTATTTACGTTTACTCAGGCATTTTGTTTCTACGTTTGTTCGTCCCTTCTTTCTCTTTTCGTTTCTTGCATAATTATTTTTACTCGGGCATTTTTTTTCTCCTTGGTTCTCTTCCTAGTTCTTCTTTTCTCTGCCCACAATTTTTCATTTTTATACTTCCCTCCAGTCTCGCTTTTTTTTATGTTTACTGCCTGTCTCTTATCTTCTCTGCGCGCTCCTTTTTTCGCCCGCGAAGGTTTCCTTCGATGTTTTGATTTACGAAAAAAAAAAACTTTGGATCCGGATGGAAAAGGGGGTATTTCACTTGATGAGCATGCAATATTTATGTGTGCATTGTAGCTGTTTTTTTAAATTCAATTTTGGCTTTTGGTACTTGCACAAATTTGAAAATTATAGTTTTCAGTATTTGTTATAACGACCAGCTACAATTATAAGGTATGCATTTTGGACTACGTTTGATTGTTTGTAAAAGTCATTTTTTCTCCCATTCGAGAAAGGATTCGCTGATCCGATCTGAAAGATCGTCGATGCCCCAGTTTTTTTCTTGCCGACAGCCTCTAAGTTATCTCCATCTTTATTTAGAAAAGCGAATCCCTTCCTTCTCATTTGCTAAAAATTCCTAACCGTGTGACGCTAAAGTTTCTTATACCCTTCTTTGCCATTGACTTTTTCTCATTCTCCTCTTTTCTTCCCTCTTTTCTCTCTTTTTTTTTCTTTACTTCTGCTGCTTCACTTCCCTCTCGCGGCGATGCTATATTAAATTTTTCACTTTTAACTTTTTTTTCGCTCCTCTTCCCTTCGCTGCTCTCTCTTATCTCCGCTTTCCTAGCCGCGCGACCCGCTTTTTCTTCTCGAACTCTCGGGCTCGCGCGCTTCTATGTCTTACGCAAAATCACTCCTCTTTTCATTCCTTAACGCTCTCGCGCATCTGCATATCAAATCTCATTTACTGTATATATATAGATAGGATTCACCTATACACGTATAGGGAGAGGCTGGTGGTGTCGCTTTTTGTGACGCAACTTCGTTTCGAATTCGTTTACGCCAGTCTTTTCTGCCTTTTCATCTCGGAAAAAAAACCTGGCTATGCGTGTGATCCAATCATTTCATACTCGAGAAGCAGCTGTACATGTAATATATCATATAATATGTTCGTAAAAATGCGTGTGCAGGATAATATCTTTTCCAAATTAGTATAACGTACAATATCAAATGTTATGTAAAATAATTGTTATTATAAAATTTTTAAAAACTGTATTTTCTCATCGTTTTTAAATTATCATCCGCATGTTCTCTGGA
This sequence comes from Megastigmus stigmatizans, assembly GCA_900490015.1. Lineage (NCBI taxonomy): Eukaryota > Metazoa > Arthropoda > Insecta > Hymenoptera > Megastigmidae > Megastigmus > Megastigmus stigmatizans. The sequence goes on from UELV01164078.1 coordinate 6,301, forward strand.
CAACGCATGCAGCTTAAAGTCTAGTAATTCGGTACGGATATAGAGTCTGAAAACTTTCGTCCTGGCCGATTCCAAACAACACGCACACACCGCGAATCGTACAAAAGCCCCAGAATACAAAGAGTAAACGATACTGCTCTCCACTCTTCTTTTTTTCTTTTTCATGAGCCTCCGAACGCTGCACACATATTTTCCAGCCATATTCTCGCTCTCCCTCTCATGCACTTGCTCTTTTCAATTTCTCACTTCTTCTAAACTCTCGTTATCTCCCACTCATCCGCGCATCCCCACATAGGTACTTTCTCTCTCTCTCTCTCTCTCTCTCTCTCTCTCTCTCTCTCTCTCTCTCTCTCTCTCTCTCCCTCCCTCCCTCTCACTCTCACTGCTCTGCAGAGTCGCAGCACTCCAGACTGCACACACACACATATATACACGTGCACGCGTATGGAGTTGCTCTTTGGCGTCGCGCCTAAAGCCGTAATATACGAGGAACTACTTCTTCCCTATACCCACCTCTGCATATATGTATATATATGTGTGAGCGGGCGCGCGCGAACGCAACAGAGAGAGAGAGAAAGAGAGAGAGAGAGGAGCATCTGCACGTACACGACTTCCTCGCGCCTTACCCCCTTACACTCCCCGAGTACTCTTTTACCTTCAGTTTCTACGTATATATTCTCCCTTCGCACGTATATATATATATATATATATATATATGTATTCTAACGACGAAGAAGAGGGTAGAGAGAGAGAGAGAGAGAGAGAGAGAGAGAGAACTAGAAGGATGTAGATTAGAGAGAAGTAGAGAAGGAGAGAGAGAGAGAGATGCTGGGTTATTTTGCAGTGGCTGGGTGTAAGAGTCGTATATCAATGCCGAAGTATAGCGGCAGCGAAATATATTCGAGCGGATATACATTCACCGTCTGCATTGTTTTGTATAATATTGAATTTTACACAGTGATGTTTGCTGCAATCTGTGCATATTGTAACGACTGTTTGGCGTCAGAGGCGCCCGCCCGCGCGATGCATTCATGTACACATCTTCAAGTTAAAATTGTACATCGATTTTGTTGTACAGCTACATGCTTGCGCGCGCTTCGAGAAAAGTAGCTCTGCGCGCGTTCCCCTCGAAAGATTGCATATTGTCGAAGATTAATGGATTTTGCGAGTTTAACATTGAAAAAAGAAAAAGAAAAGGTGAAGTATCATCGTTACTTTGAAATACAACTCCTCGAAAGTAATAGAAATAGTAATTTTTCCCAAGCTCGGTAAATAGCTATTGCATATACCGCGCAACCTGATCCATGAAAATAAACGTGAATGCTACAATATAAATATACGGTCCACTTTGCGTCAATTCTTTCGTATATAGCCTCGGTAGAGCGCAATTTCTCGGTGCCTCGTTACGAGTCTCCTAGCGACATATATATAGTAGCTCGACTCTCGAGGTTTCTCTCTCTCTCTCTCTCTCTCTCTCTCTCTCTCTTCTACTCGCGGCTCCCCAGCAAAATCACCGCAATACGCATACACACGTGGTGCGGCACAGGGAGGGCGGAACTGCCTTCGAATTGTACGCGAGACCGAGAGGGAAAAGTGCATTATACGCGTGACGCAAATGATTGTCGCCGCGGCGGATTATAATGCGTATACCTAAGTTATTTTTTTTCGCTCTATTTCTTTCTTTTTTTCCACCTCGCTCGTTTTCAGTGCACCGCAGGCAGCAGCACCGCAGTTTCCGTTTCTTTTACGGTCTTTCCTTTCACCCGGCGCGTCTTTTCCCTGAGTTATGTAGCCTTTTTTTCCCCTTGTTTATTTTTTGGCGACGCCCCGGTCTTATTCTGATTTGTAGCGCATAAAGAGATATATACGAACTGTCGACTTGCTTGATTTTGATTTATTCTCACCGCGTGTAATCTCGCCGCGATGATGGGGATGAAGCCGTTTGTGGGTTAAGTGCCGCTAGCCTATATATAGGTACACACAGTGTTATCGCTTATTATTGCCGAAATGACGAAAATGGATGATGAAATTTATTGGGAATGGGATAATCCGCGTGTATAGACTCTCGTGCGCCAGGCCATATACGCGTTGGAATTTATGACGTTGAAAATTCGATTTGTGCGGGTGCTCGTCTTTGGGGCTGCAAATGCAAATGTGGCGTGTGAAGAGATTCGCGCAATCACAATAATCGCGTTGGGGCTGCAAAATGTTGAAAGTTCGCGAACTACGCGATTCGAAATCAGCTGAAGCGTATGCCTTTGCGAATCGACGTCGAGGAAAATTATTTTAGTTGCGAGATGCGATATATTCTATGTAGCGGGTACATTGACTTTGAAAGGATGCACGTGTAAACAATGAGTTGGCGGAAATTATTGAGATTCTGGATTAGCTGTAGAATATCTGGTGTATGACTAAGTTTTTGATTGGGAATTTTATGGATAGGTGAAAAAGTTGTAACGTTGTTGTATTCGCTATATCGATATCGACAATTTGCAATTGATAAGTTTCACTATAAAATTCTTCGTCAGTGGAACTTAAAATGTTTGTTATAATTTAAAAATACTCAATTCGAGAAAAAGCTTCTAAGGGATAGAATTTTATTTAAATCGCTCGAGAGATTCCCGTTCCGCAGTTGATTTTTCTTCCTTCATTCTATCTAAACAACGCCGAGTTGCGTTAGTTAATTGAAATTACCGATTCGGAACGTTCGTGTTTTGTTGTAAAGGCTTGGGTTTCAGCGAGTTTTAATGGCAAGTCCGTAATTCGAAGTGAAAGGTTTGACTAATTAATTAAGTTTATAATTAAAATTACCACTATAGCGGCTGAAAACAAGGCACGATAATTATTATAATATTATCCGGACAATTTGAAATAAATTTCTCGACCATTTTCGCGATGATAAAATAGAAATGGTAATTAATCTTACTATTGAATTGAAATTTACGTATCGCGCATATACTTTTTAATTCTTAAAAGCTGAGCAAAAGTAGTAATTCAATTACTAGAATAGCCCCCCCTCGTCTTATCGATAAAAGCCAAATTTTATGCTTCAGCACTTTGCGCGGCATATTTTAAGATATTTTTATTTTTACGAGGCGAAATGTTTTACAGCCGCTGTAAATGCATATTGAATTGAAATTCGGTAGTATTCCTTATTTTGTACATTATGACCTTTCAGCGATATCGCGAGTACTTGGGAATTTTTTTTTAAACGGGAGCTGATCTCGAATATCTAGGCAATCGCTACATTTAAAAAGGTAATCATGAAGAATTCGGTATTATTTTCCCCAATTAGCGCAATTATAACGGAACATTCGCAGTTTTCTTTTTTTTTTTAATTATGTGCCGCGATGAAAAAAAAATAACATAAAAATTTAACTTTAACATATGCATATTATATTATAGGTCTAATTAACTATGCCTCGCACGACAGAGCTAATTCTTTGTTGATCAGAACAGCGAATCGGCTGTTTATTTCAGTGTAAATACCAACCCAGAAATTGGATAACAATCAAGTAAACTCACCATCGTTACTCCCTTCGCAAGCGCGACGTTAAGCAACACGTCGCGGACTAACGAAGACGCGAAAATTCCACGGTGCAGCCGGTGTGTTATTCGCATGTATATATATATACGCGAGCAATTTCCGCTTCGCTCTCCGCTCGCTTTTACCTGATTTTACGAGAGCAAAAAACCAAGAAAGAGAGAGAGTGATGTCGGGAAGAAACTGCGTCTTCGCCGGGGTCTTAACGATGCCCTCAGAAGCTGACGCAGATGTCGAAATATTTAAAATACGAAATAGTCGGAGAGCGCCGTTGCAACGGCTCCAGCCAATGAGAGCGCGATTAAAGCGGAGGGTGCGAGCAAGGACGATAAAGACGATGGGGGAGAGAGAGAGAAAGAGAGCTTTTACGGTGCCAGTCGACGTTTTATGATAAGTTCTTTATGTCCGCGCTGGAGGAAATGTGCGCAAATTGTTTTATGTAATTATGTATCGGCGAGAGAGAAAGGGAGAAAGAGGCGAACTGCGCTCGGTAATTGATCACTTCGTGGTAATTATCGGACGGTCTCCTTTTTTTTTTCTTCCATCGATAAATTGGTTTTACCGGCGCATCGAAGAACGATGGAGTGGTCGGTGTATTTTTACGGTGTGTACGACAGGCAAACAAGAAAATTACCACTTCTTTTAAAACTGCGATTTTTCTCGTAGGTTTTTTTCCTTTTTGATGCACGATTACATGCAACGAAATATCTTTTATTGCGCGCGAGACATGTGAATGCATGAATTATTTGAAAGTGATATTGATTTAAAATGTAAGGTAAACATTTTTTATGACCAAAGTATACGTATATATTATATTTTAGATTTTAGATACATAAGTGCCCTGTAGTACGGAAAATAAAAAGAATATATATATATCCATAGAACTATTGAAAACGATGTCATTAGAAAATAAATTACTAAATTAATTGAATTACTGAATCAACAGAAAAATAATTAATAAAATAATGTATTAAAATCACAACATAAGATTAAATAACGTTAACTCATTCAAACTATAATCTCTACAAAAGTAGGACTAAAATCCCAGCCAAACGATCTAAAAATGATCTCGAAAATCAGTTCGCGCGTAAGTATATAAAGTAGCTCAGGAACGGACCGTCGCGCTCATGAATTAATTGAACGCGTATATAAAGTAACTCGGAGGCTACTGCTCCCCCAACTTGAAAGGCAAACGACGACGAACTGAAGCCCAGGCCAACGAAAAAAAAAAAAAAGAAACGAAGAGGAAGTATGAGAGAATAAAGAAGCAGTAAAAAAGGAGAGCCACGCGCGCTCGCGCACAGTACCAAGAAAGAGAGTATATAGAGAGACAGAAGCGCGCCGCCGCCACCACCGCCACCAAGTTCTACGCTTTTTTCTTCATTCAATAAACTACATCTTCCTCCCCCGCATCCCCGTCATCTAACCCCTTCCCCTGCCCCAGCCTTTTTTCATTATCTCGGCTAAGCTCCGTCAGAGCACGAGCGTGTACAGCGCAAGAAAGTTCGCACCGAGGCCCAGCAGTAGCACCAGCATCCAGTACTGCAGGGGGGGAATAGTTCCATCGACTTGGCCGCGTTTTTCTAAGCGCGCCCAGCGAGCGAGCGCACGTGCGCTTTATTGGACTTAACTTTTTCTCTGTCCTCGCTTCCCTTTCTTCGTGTGTCTTGCAGTAGTGGAGAGATCCAAGGGGTACCTACCTATACCCACTCAAGCTTCTTGCTCATATATACACCTCACCTTTTCTACCTCTATATATACGGCTCGTGTATAAGAGTCCTTTTGTTAAAGCCCGAACGAGCTTCTTATACCCCGATCGAAGCTTCTTATTTCGAGCGCTGATTAGAGTATTGCTTGTTACCGATTTTTACTGCGCGCGGCACGATCGAGACTGCGCTGCTTGTTATTGTTGCTGGGATTCGAGCGGATTAGTTCAGCAGACGATGAGAGCCTTAGAGGCTTAAGGTGATTGTGCGGTTGAGATTGGTATCGGTGGAGAAGCGATTGGGATGAAACGATATATTAGAAAATAAAATTGCTGATATTTCGCCTCTTTCATTCCTGTAGGCTTATCTTAATCGTTCCTTTTAATAAATAGGTGTAAAGATCAAAATTAGTTATTTGATAGAATAAAGTTGTGCTGTGCACTGCATCATGTAAAAATGCTTATTCGGAAAAACTGTCGTAATTACAGTACTATTTTTATCGTCCATTAGAACAAATCAGGTATTTACCAGAGGAAAATTAGCATTAACTTTCGAACTAAATTGGGTATACTTATCGAAAAGTCAAGTCACGGTGAATAACCGAGCGATTGACCTGGACGCGACCCCAGAATGGAATTGGAAGCGTAGGCGATTGTGGGGAGGGTTAGGAGGAGTATTAGAAAAGAAAGAGAGGAAAGAGGACGTGGGGATGTGTGGTGGTGGATTTCGATGGTTAATCCTTTAAGCAGCGTTTTCTTAGCGTGTTTTTTGTTTGCTGGAATTCTTTTGGTTCTTACGCCGGTGAATCGCTGAAAGCATAGATTTAGGGGAGGAAAGGACAGTCGACGGGAATTTGTTCGCGTCTTTGGTTTTGGATTCTAACAGTTTTTCTTGATTTTTCGTTTTAACGCGAATGAAATCTTTTTCTTTTATTCGTTCGGGAATTTCTATGGCAGAGATATATGTAGAAATGTGTTTGTGAAACATTAAACTTCCAAACTTGTTAAATTATATTGTATTTATAGAAAAGTAATGAAAACTGGCTAGTTTATTTTTAAGTTCCTTAGTAGAAAACCTTGTTGCTGACAACGGCATATCGAGAAAAACTAGGCTACAACATAGTTGATTTTAAAAAATTGCTACGTTTTTAACTGCAGCAAACAAATATATATTTTAAAGCATATTTAATACAAATATAATAAATCCGATCCTCAGGTATCGGTTGACGCCATGTCGATGGGTCAGGGGACGCGAAGATGCGGAGAGGGGGAATCGCTCATGTCATTAATATTTCAAGAATGTGACTATTCCTTACCTGTGGTGGTGGGTGAAGGAACAAATATAAGTAGAGATCTTTGTAGTATGTGCACACAGTCGATGACAAGCTGTAAGTGTACAAACATTATACATCGTGAGACTATTTAAACAGTTAACGAAGCGAAATGGAAGGGTGAGCAAAGTTTGTCTTTAATAAATTCTTTATGTAGCCAATTTTTAAAATTGTCCACATAAAGAAATACCAACAATAATAATCATAATATTTTAGTCAACGATACGGCATTTTTTACACTGGAACCTTATTAATTTAATATGAAATTAATATCTAATAATAATCTAACGTCGAATCATATTTTTATTTTCTAAATTAAATTTTTTCTCGCTTATATTCAATAGATATGAAGAGGAATCCATGAGGTCACAGCATCAGCAAGAGCTGCATATGCAGATGCTAGTAATGGATCAACAGCAGCGGGGCACCACTCATTCGGTGCCTTCCGGGTCGAGCTGGCCACCCGGCTCGCAGCCGTACGATTGTCACACTGGTTTGTCGCCAATGGGCCTCGTGGCAATCGTCAACCCCATTCAAGACCGACAAAAAGAGTTTATGCGTGGACAACATCACATGCCACCGGTCGAGCCGCCGTGTAACCCCAACTTGCCCATCATCATGAGTTCACAACCTATACCCGGTCATCCGATACCGATCAGCTTAATTCAACAGAACTCGATACCTCCACTAATCAGTGGCAATCAGTCGTGGAAAAGCAAAGAGGCACGGAGACCAAAAATGTACAACTGCACCGCGTGCAACAAGTGGTTTACGAGATGAAATCATCTTAAGAGGCATTATACCACGAAATTGCACAAAAATGCGGTGAAACTAAGTGTACAACCTGACCCTGCAAATATGCCCATAAGTGCGCATCACCATCCCGCTCGTCACGTCAATTCAATCCGCGGAGGAGCTACTAGTCAAACTTCACCAGAACTGTCTTTATCAAGCAGAGCTCCAAACTTGACTACAGGTCCGTCGGGCGAGGCAACTACCTTCAGCAATTCCAGCAGCAATAGTAGCGAGGCTATGGCGATCCACGCAATCGCTCGATCGCTGGCTCAGAGCGCATTGCAGTTCGAGCTTCGCTACCACCCTAACCAGCAATAGCAGCAACTATTATCAGTCTGCTGGCAACTATTGGTAATTACGATACAGACACAACTCCGCAGCAGCAACAGCATCAGGAGATGTTACCCAATTTTGGCAATATATTCTGCAATTACCATCAACATCATGAGCAGAACTTGACGCAGATCAACACTAATGCCAGTACGTTCGTAAATGACGAAAGCAAAGCGCAGTCTGAGAACGTGATTTCTCAAGATATTTTAGAAGATGAAGCGATATCGAGTTATCTACGTCAGATATCCGACCGGCAGAACAGGCGGACCTCGTCGAACGATCACAGATCCATCGACTGAGAAGTAAGTCCCCTCAGGGACAGTTCCCCCCAGGAGGCAGCGTTCCCTCCTCTCTCTCCTGAAAGTTCACCAGCCAAGATCTAGTCGACCTGGCCAGGTATTCTGGAAGGTTCTACGCTGAACTAGTTGACCGCGGGTGCTTAGCTAAATCCCCGTGGATGGCTAGCTAGTTCCTCGCGGGCGCTTAGCTAAATCCCCGCGGGTGGACAGCTAGTTCCTCGCGGGTGTATAGCTAAATTTTCGCGGGTGCTAAGCTAAATCCTCTCGGAAAAATATTTAATTACCGCGGGAATATAAACTTATTCACGGCCCACGCGGAAATCAGTTGATTACAACGTTATGGTTACAACGAGGGTGTGATTACAACGTATCCACCTTAATTCGGAAAATGGCGTCACTTAGTTGGGATAACACATCCCTGTGTAACAATCTTCTAAATAAAATTCTGCAAAAATGTTACTTATTGTATGAATAAACAATAAGTATTTATAGAATTCCAGGTTTCCTCATTTTAGTCATATACAATTGATATGAAAGTCAATAAAATTATAAAGTAAGTTGTTTCGTAATCTTTAAAGGAGTCAAAAAAAATTGTTTCTTATGTGAATCTGAGTTGTACTTATACCCTAAGCGCTAGTTTTCTCTTGCAGAAGCAAGAAACTGGTAACCTTCTAGCGTTAACGATGTGCAATATACGTAAGGCCATATATTATTGTACACAATTATGAATAGTCATATTTGTTTTTTTTTTATGGTTTAATACAATTATACCGAGTGACACAGCCCCAACGCACCACTTTACGAATCAGTTTACTCGGAACTGGATAGAAAAATAAAAGTGCAGCAGGTTTCATTCGATGTTAAGTTGTAACTAGAATTGTATGGTATAGCCATAATTAATGTAAAATTTTTGGTTCAAAAGATAAAAAATTTATTTTCCGAAATAAATGTTTTTAGCGAATATTTCTGCCATATTCTTGTAGACGGGATAAAAATAATTCGAAATAGTCGTTTTTGGTTAGCGATAATATTTTTATCCTTTCGTAATAAATATTAGAAATATTCATCATTCATCGTCGTTACCGAAATTATGGGTCTAAGATGACCGTTCCAGTTGGGTTCGTCGTCGTCACGTTACCGAGCGGCGAGAAGAGTGCGGCAACTTCACTCCTATCCGGTCTCCGATGATCTCGGAAAAAAACGTTTTTAAGGTTATGGAGAATACCGACTATACGGAGTTTTGTCATTTTGTTGATATCGCCAATTGGGATAGATGGCGTTAAATGAATATTTCCAGCGTTGCATTATTATTTTCAATCGCAATAACGTAATATAAAATCTCTAAAAAAATTACCTTAAAGGTAAAGACTTGGCAAGTATGATATGTTATCCCCCAACACAATTTCATATTTATTCTACCAAATGGCTGTAAAATAAGAAACTTTTCAGATTGATAAATTACAAAACATTTTATTAATTAATTAGATATATAAAATGAATCCAATCCTACTATCAAATAAAATGAAACAGTCGCTGTATCTATAATTAGACCATTCTTAATTTGTTAATTTTTTAAATAATGTAATAATTTAGTTCTCTTAATTATAATATTTTG
>UELV01164079.1:3439-34111 GCA_900490015.1 Megastigmus stigmatizans
TTATAAAATAACGTAAATCTGAAGTGACATAAATATTCTTCAGCTATTAGGTCTAAAATTAATCCCATTAGAATTTCAAGATAAACATAAGTAGGTTTCCAGAGATATGAGGGGATAAAAGTGATGAATCGCACGGGGACTTCCATGTGAAAAGCACTTCAATTTGTGCGAGAAAAGGGGTCAGATTCAATTCATATATCACGGTGAACTTTTACACTAGACGAAAAATAATCTAAGATCATACTTTAATCTAGAGTAGAAAAATTGGTAAATAACATTTTTTTTTTTTTGTATGGACACTTTGAACTGTTTCATGTACTTTCATGAATTACACCTGTGCTAATCCCAAAATTTCTATAAAGTTGATGTTGCATCCTATAGCCTAGTGTTTGGCTTGAAAAAAAGTTTGAAATTCTAGGTCCGAAAAATAAGCAACAAAGCAGATACTTTTCCCATCCCTCTTATTTATTTATTTATAACTTCTATACGGTATCCAAAAATACAAGGTTTGCAAAGTGTTATCAAAGTTTTTTTTTATATTTATTCTTAATTTCATATCGTCAGTAGATATGTGATTTGACGAATTCGCTAAGGTAATTACAATAAAGAAAATGAAAAAAAAAGTTAAAGAAAAAATAAATAATAATATAGCTATTAGCTTTCACAAATCAGCTGTAATTAGTCAAAAATCTTTTCGCAAAAGTAAATTAAAGTAGAATAAATAATTTTTAACTTAAGACTAGTTATATAAAATATACAAATAAAATTATACAAAGCTACAGGGAAATGTTAGTATGTATATTTTATCTCAAACTAACCCATTAACTGTCCAATGCAGTAATAAATTAATATAAATTGTAAAGCAAGCTAATATTAAGTATTTACTAATATTTTCTTAAAATGTAGTGAAAAACTAAAGTAATATCGAACTTGTCAACGGAGCGCTACCGCGCGCCTTAATTTAAAAGTCATTGATTTTTATTTTATTATCAATTATGAAATTAATTATACAATATATAATTTCATTTGAATAAAAAAATTTTGAGACTCAGAAAAATAGTCAAATAAAAACATTTTTAAAATTAAGTTTCTTTATAATAAACTATATAAAAATTTATGTTCATTACAACAAATATTTTTATAAGCATTGTATTTGCACCAGATGTTCATTAATTCAAGTGGAAGGTTTTAAAATAATGCAATCTTATTGGACACAAAAGGACCTGCAACTAATCTCATTGAAGAATTTCGCTACTGATCTCTTTATTTTGTGTAAGTTACATAGTAATTCAACTTTCAGCTCATTCAATACTGCTTTGTATTGCTATAATAAAATGGATTAAATTTTAAGTGCTTTGAGATAAAATATAATGTTATATAGTTTCCATTTGCTACTATAAAAATTCATATAAACTATAAAATAATTAACATTGAGTTCTTACAATTAAAATCATCATTAAACTTTTATCAATAGAAAAAGTGATAATTTCCAATATTTTAAGTGTCTATTATTTATACCGAAAACAGAATCAATTTAAGCTTATAAAGTTGCAAAAAAATTCAAGTTTAAATACTTAAAGTATAAAAAAATTCTGAAAACAAGTTGAGAACAATTTAATGTTAAAATTTGAACGTTTCAATTAAATGATCAATTATACAAGGTAAACTATAATGATTTAATACGTATCTAAATTCTCAAAAAAAAATTTAACATGTTATAACAAAGATTTGTATTAATTAAAATATGGGAATATTAAAAAAAAATTACAAGTTGGCTATACCCAATGTTTGACAAAAAAAAAAATGATGACCCCGACGTGATTTGAACACGCAACCTTCTGATCTGGAGTCAGACGCGCTACCGTTGCGCCACGGAGTCGAGTGGCTCTCGATTCTTGAACGCCGATTATACTTATAGGACATACATATATATACCACGCTATTTATTATCTATTTATAATTTAAATGAAGATACTATTGATAGATTAATGTTAGTAATGTTAGAAAAATATTTATAATTATAAATTATTTAAAATTATAATTTTTTTAAGTAAATGGAAACTTAGACCAAATAAAAATTAAATTTTAGAAAATATAAGTAATTAAATCTAAAAGTGTCTATAGCAAACCTTGTTTGTCAGAAGAAAACACGCCAATACACCTAATGACCACCAATCGACTTCATGTCCATATTGTTGTCTCTTCACAATTTCTGGTGCTGAAATAATAAAAAGACATTAAAATTAATAGTTTTCTATTTACAAACACATTTTATGCAGTAAATATAAAGAAAAAAACTATTTAATGTAATTGCTAATGTAATACCCATATATTCAAAGGTTCCACAATAAGTTCCAGTTCGTTGTAATGGTCGAAGCCACTTTGCTAGGCCAAAGTCTATTAACATTGCATGTCCTTCGTCATCAAGTAAAATATTTGATGCCTTTAGGTCTCTATGGATAATTCCTGCATTATGTAAAAAATCTGGATCATGATAAAAATGAATTAAAATCTATGTATATAATAATTTCCTAGTTAAATGAATTCATTTAGATCTTATAAATGTAAATATAGTTTGCGTTAATGATTTTGCATAAATATAAAGCTATACATCTTTCAATAGTATGTCCATTTAAAATTTGATATTGAACGTAGATTTTTAATCATTGTATTTAATCTGTATATTTTACTTTCCACATTTTATTTATATTTTACTTATTGAGATAATAAATGTTTTTTAACAAAGTCTCATTTATTATACTTACTTTAATCTGTATAATAGTGAATATAATATATTATATTTACCTATAGCAAGAGCAATTTCTGCTACATATATTCTAACTACATCTTCTGGTAAACAGCCAAACTCTTCGACTAGAGAAAACAATTCACCACTGCCAAAGAATTGGGTCACTTAAAAAGACAATTACAGAAAATATGTTAATTCTTACTCAGTTTTAATGAAAAATATTAATAAAGTAATTAATTACATATATATAATGTTTTCCTTCCTTGCCAATGATACAGCAAATTGGTAATAAAGGTATGATGACCAACAGCTTGTTGTATAGATACCTAGAAATGAATATTTTTAAATATATACATCTACTTTGTTTACTTCAATTCAATAATTATAATAAAAAAATATTAACTTCTTGTTTTGCTTGCTGAACTGCATTTTCGGCTACTATCTTAGCTTTACTAATTATTTTCAGAGCTAAAATTTCTTTAGTTTCTCTTTTTTGTACTTTATATACTCTACCGTAGGCTCCTTTGGATATAATATCAATGAAAACATAATCATTTTTAAGTGGCACTTCTCTGACTGGAAATTCAGGTAAAAAAACAGCTTCAAATCTTGGCACAGGCCATGCAGTCTTAGATAAATTAAGTGGATCATTTAATGTATTGTCACTCCAGCTGAAATTTATAAATAGATGATTAATATGAAGTGGGAAAATAAATTGAATTGAAACTTTTGATATACCTTCTACGAGAAAATCGAGACCAAGGTCTTAATTCTTCACAAGATATTGAAGGAGTTCCAATACACTGTCCACCTAATGCATTACTTAGACTATACTGTAAGAGAAAGTTAATTTAAAAAATGTGGCATTCCTGTATACATGAATATTTTAACTTCAAAACTGGGAAATAAGATTTTTACTTGACTGGCATATTGGCGATGAGAGTACCGGTACTTTTTTGTGTTTGAATTTCCCATTCAAACTGCAATAAAAAACATACAATTACTTTGATGAAAATAACCTAACTATGTTTATGATTTGAAAAGTAAAAGTAAAATATCAAAATTTAAATGAAAACTAAAAAGGATAAGTGATAAAATTAAAATAATTTTATCAACATTAATTTTGAAATTGTAATGTTTGTCTTATATTATATTTTACCCAAAAATGAACACTGCTAAAGAACCTAATTTTAACTTTAAATTGCTACGAGAACTTAGTTTGCAAATCATTTAGCTGTATCAAAATTCACAAGTTACTTTTCGCAAAATCACATGAAAATCAAACAAATTATTGTAATTATTTATTGACCAAATACGAAATTTCGCTATTTCAGACACGTAAACACACGCTAATTCCCGTTTGACAGATCTCAGATCTTCAAAATGCCGCCCGAGGTTCTTTGTTCGACAGCTACCGAGAATTTCTGGAACTATAATAGGTAGGTAATTAGGCATATTTACCATGCATGCTTATGCTCGCGGCTGATGGTGGTTAGTCAGTAATTTTCTTTTTTATTAGTAATCGATAAACACAAGTAGATACTTAGCTTGCAGTGGACAAAAAAACATATAATAATTCAAATTATTTTGATATTTATATGCAAAATTATATATAATCTTGTAATTTGTTTATATCCAAACAACTACTTACTAACCATGAAAACAATATTTTCTTTGGCCGCTCTGTTTTTGTCAGTGCGAAAAGAAAACATACTTTTTATTTTACAGTGAGTCTTTACTTAATTACTATAATTCGGTTCATTTAACTTGAAATACGAAAATTCTCACCAACTTTGCTTAATGTTACATTTTTGTAAAGATCAGATATTTTATTACATCATTTCGCAATTAGGATTTTGAAAAAAATTTACGAAAGCAGGTATCAAATAAACACAAAAATAATTTCTTAAGGAATTGATGAAATGCTGCAACATGTGGATGATTTTCTTAGATATCATATACCTACCTACATTACCAATATTTTTTAATATGCATAATAACAAAGGCAAGTTTAATAAAATGCATGAAACCCCGAAGCCCAAACCAAGGAACACAAATACTTATAACTCTCCATAAAATGCGATTGCAACGTCCACAACATTTCTTGCCATACCATGCGAGCACTACCTACAATACCAATAATACCGATACGGAGAAGAAAACGTCGACAGGCCGAGTTATGCTGCCATCTGGCGTCCATTACTCTCCTCTCTTTTATCCGTTCCATTCGCCCGCGCACTTGCGCCTGAACCGAAACTTGCAGGCACAGCTGCGCACTGCGCGCACGCGACTTGAACGACGAGCAGTTGCATCGAGCTCTGCTCTCAGCTGCTGCTATATCGTAATACAATAGTTGTACTGTACGTAGGTCGCGCCGGTCGCGCGCTGCTGCCGCACCGCCGGAATCAAGCCAAGTGCGACGACGAGTAGTCGGAACCACCAGATAGGCCTGGAGTGTAGCCGTGCACTCGGGGCTGCTGCTGCTGCTGCTGCTCCGGCTTCTCTTATTCGCCCCCTCTGCATTGTATATAGCGGACAGGTGAGCGCCGAGCTGAAGGAATAACAACAAAAAAAGTGAAGGAAACAGTTCCTGCGGGCTGCGCTTCAAGAGTGCACGAGAGCCTCGAGTCAGGTGTGAAAATTCACGTGTCATAGGTATCGCGATACAAGCTTCGTTTCATTCGCCTTGCGTCCGTGTAACTGCGGCTACTCGCGGGGAGAGCAAAAGTCAACTGCACTGCACAGGAGGTGCATAGGACGAAACGAAGGCCGTGAGTGTTGTGTGTGTGCAGTGCGCGCGCTATAGAGTCGCCCGCGGTGTCTCTACTGTCTCGCGTATATATCCAGATGCAGCGACGAGGGATCTTGAGCTCGTCCCTATGATACGTTCCGGGGAGAAGCTCGGGCTTTAGTCGAACGAGCAGATGTTCCCTATACGCAAGCTCGCCGAGGTGGACACGTGCTGTTCTTGATACGGTGCACACCGCCACGGCTGAGATGTCAATGAAGGTGAGTGTACGTGTGTTATGCGTGTGTGTAGAGTGAAAAGCGCGAAATTCTCTCTCTCTCATCGCCAGTTTGTTTACTCTCGGTGAACGCGCTCAAGCTCGTCTGCTACTATTTACTATATACCCCCTCGTGAATGGGATTTTGGTTCTTTTTTTTCCCTTCGCGACCTCTTAGCTATATACATATACACGTGCAGTATTGATAGGGTTATATGTGCGTGCTCGCGTGCAATTTTGAATGTTGAGGTTTGTATGTTATGTCTACGGATTAATCGCTCGGTGCCGAATTCCACGCGTTCGTTCTGCCGTGCATTACTTACGTTATGTGCGACGAGGCCTCTCTTGCGCTCGAGTTTACCGTTAGAATTTTTTTGTTCGAATTCTTTGGAAAATATATATATATATATATATATATAATTTTTTTAACTCTTGGGTTGCGCTCCGCCTAGACGGTGTGGGCTTTTTTGCTAATTCCGAATAAATTAGTAATTCAATGACTGATTTTGTATTCGTTTCTAAGTTTGTGTTTTTTTCTTTTTTCTACTTTCTGCGAATATTCAAATAACGTGACTTGAATTTACATTGGAATTATTAATGATACTCATTTGGTTGTCTTGCATGCGTTTATTAGGAGCAGTTAATGTTTAAAAAGTTTTCACGACATTTTGTAACTTATTAAGGAAATGCTTCGTGCTTGTACTTACACGCGAGTAAACATGTTTTTGAAGGCTGCTGTAACTTAAATATGTCACTGAGCGATTAGCATGTACTTCGTAATTATTTCAGTCGCTGATAAGATTGTATCTTGGTTATCACAAGTGTACTTAAAAGCGTGAAAATCCAATTAACCTGTATATACGTTATTTTAGATGAATCAAATTTTCATGTAAAAATAAGTACTGCAATTTGTATGTTTCTGCATATTTTTTTCCCCCTTTGTGAAGAACAAATGTTTTTTGCAAAATGCAAAAGCAATGCTTTTTTACAAAAGTTTTTTATACCCAGATGTTAAAATTTCGATATTTCTTAGAAATTCTGATATACCAGCGTAAAATGATATGAGCTGGCAAAAGTAACTGTTCCTTTTTATTTATAAATATCGGGTGACATACATACGAATTGAAAAAACTTGAAAGATCAGCATGCAAAGTACTTTTAAGTAGACTAAGCCGGTCAGCTGCTTCCTCGCACAAATATCCTCTCTGCAAGCATCAAGTTTAATATGCTGATGTATCTTTGCTATTTCTTGACCACGATGATATCCTTATTCTAGGACTTTTATACTGATGTCATTCGAAGCAGCAAAAATATACAAATTCATAAGAAATTCCCGGATATTTTCAGTGACACAATCACGACTAAATCGCACCGACAAATTTAACGCGCTAATTTACAAAAGAAGTTCGAAAATACTTAAAAACCCATTTGGGCAAGACAATTATTGACCAAAGTTAAAAAAAAAAATTTCAAATAATATATCATCTAAACACTATCCTTGTTTCAAATATTCAGACAGGTTGTTTTGAAGGTGGTGCTTAGAATCTATTGACGAAAAAAAAAATAATTGATTTATTGTCTAGTGGCTGTTTCACACTGCAGATGCAAGGTCTTTTTTGTAAGAGAACACTCGACATAAATGAATTTTGATTAAAGCCAGTTGAATCGGTATATTAATCGCGGCTCGGTATATATACACCCATGCTTAACAGATTGAGTTTGATTTCATAAAACACTTGGATAGAAAAACTCATAAATTGCTCACAATTACAATAGGCTGCATCATTATATAAAAGTGCAAAATCAAGCGTCAAATCTATATAAAGCGACTGCGTGCACATGCAAAATAAGACCAAAAGGACTGCAGATGAAAGCTGCACTGCTTTAAAGCTCGATTTAAGATATTACACTTGAATTTTGCAGAAAGAGTCTCCGCGTGATGTGGAACTGCACTTGGCAGCGGCGCGAGGCGACGCCAAGCGTCTCCAAGTTCTCTTGGACTCGGGTCGCGTCCACGTCGACTGTAAGGACAAGGTCAGTATAATAAGATATATATATATATCCAATAGAGAAGAGACAACACACACACATACACACACACACACACACACACATATATATAGGAAGCGAATGACCTCGAGCGAGCGACGTCGTTGTTTTTGAGCGAGAAAAAAAAAGTGTCTCGCGTCAGCGAGCGATATACATATACAATACCATGATGTTCCTCTGCACACAGCTCGTTGCACGACGTCAACGCCGTCGGGACGCGGGTTCAATTAGCCGATGATCGCATTGACGCGCCGTCGAGCTGCACGTAGGTTTTTATATGCATGCACGCGCGAGAGAGCAGCTCTCTTCTTCCTTCTATGCACATCAAACGTCTGTGTATATATACTGCAACGCGCTGTCACCGAAGCTCTGTCACCCGCATAGGCTGCAGCTGTTTCCCTCGAGCTCAATATATATCTATTGTTCGTCCAACTTTTTAGACTCGGCCTATTCTGTATATCGCGTTGATAGAGTTGTTTACGGGGAGTTATGTAATTTCGCTTGATAATGCGGGTTTACCTATAGATATATATATATATATATATATATGTTGGATCGGTTCCTGACATTATTGCGCGAATTTTATAATGGTGAAAAAAAAAAAGGTTCATAACGAAACGCGTTTTTCGCAAATAAGAATATATACCGTTAACGAAAACTCTTATAAAGGATGATTCAATACTCGAGTAGCTGCGGTAAAGAATATCTCTAAAATACTTTTCAAATAAGGAATTAAATTAAAAATCTCTTAGCAGCTCGAAATCATGTATAAGAAAACGACCAAACGTGCCGGGGCATTTAAATAAGTCGAGGAAAAACCTTGTTTTTAAGAAGTATAATATAAAAGAAGGAATAATCCATGCGCAGAAAAGAAAAACAGGTTGTAAATTGATGTAGTTTATGTCTTTTCATATAATAGGATGGCACTACGCCGCTGATTTTGGCAGCAGCCGGAGGTCACATCGACGCCGTTACCGAACTGCTGCAGCAGGGAGCCGATGCCAATGCCAAGAGACTGGTGAGAGACTATAAAGCAACTATCATTTATATAATAAAAAGTTTACATATCAGATCGTCGTCGCGGCCACTGACTTACAAAACACTCGAATAATTTTTTTTCTTTCTTATATATTTTTCGCTTTTATTTTATTATAATTATATTCAATTATGAATTGTTACAAGTTCTTAATATACGTACTTGGAAACTGTTAATCGTCTTTACGCATATATTCTAATTATCGGTTATAATTCAGGCTGCTTTAGGCCCTATACGATCGATATCAGCTTGTCGCTATAGACAGAGCGAATTAAATATATATGTCAAACTGTCTGAGGCATTTGGCAGAAAGGCCAATTTACGTTATTTCTACTGTAATATCTTGCAGTCGAGATAGAGATCTCCAGTATATAATTCAATTGAAAATATCATTACTTTCTATTATAGTAACATATTTCTAATTTAATTTATTCCGAATGATAAGACACATTTAACGTTAAAATGAAAATTGTCCAAATGCGTTACCTCAAGAAGTTTATGAAAATAGCGAATCATGTATAATTGAAAATGCAAGGAAAACAAAACGTTTATCGTACATATACCTATAATATGAAAATTTCCCTAGAATAGAAAAACGCATGGTAATAAACGCCCAGTTGCTGTGTCATCGCAATCAATTTCTCTTACTACGCGATACATATATACAACAATGATTTTCTTAAATTAATGAATTTTTATTATTTAGCATAATAGAATTGCAGGGTTTACGTATAATACATGATAATATTTTATTTATTCAAAGATCTTCACTTGATTTGACACACACACACTTGAAGAACGTAAAATTTTTAATTTGAAAAGATCAACGTTACGATACAACATTAGCGAACAAAGTTGTCGTGCTATTGAGGAAATAACGTATACACACAGCGCACAAAGTGTGTATTCAGCTCAATTACATCTTAACGAGCGTCAAACAGCAGTATATAAGAAAACATCTCGTACAGCTTATACAATAGAGCCAACAGCAATTACTCGCCGCACGAATTTTCCCGCACTCAAGTGGTCGGTGTTTCCGATCACACACCTAAGACCTATATAACGTTACTACTTACACACACCGAGCTTAAAAATATACACACGCCCGCCACGCGAGTGTAAGAAAACAAAAAAGATAATAATAAACCGACAAAAGTAACATCCTTGACGACTCGTTACCTAAACGATACGCTACTGTTGCTGGCTGTGACATATATATATATATATATATATATACCCTATACGCGCACGCTGCAAACTTCATTTTCGCGCGTATATAGACACGAAGAGATCGGGACGTGACCAAAGCGCGCTGCATAAGGAACTCTACCCTCGACAGAGTCCCTTTCTCTCTCTCTCTCTCTCTCGACTCGTGCAACAAAGGCCCACGCGATAACCCGCGTAAATAAAAAGCTCTCGGTAGACGTGCGTAATAGGTATATATATACGTGCGTGAGCGTAAGGAAGTCGTCGAGGGCTCTTCTCAACTGGCTGTATAGCATGTATTCGTGGGCCGACGACGACACTCAGACAGTGCCTATATACTTGCACGGCTCTCGAGTTCTTCGTACTAACGCGGATACTCTAAGCCGCGCCTCCAGTATTGCCCACGTGCGCTGATTCCCTCGCGTCTTTCTTCCGGCGCAGCAGCATATTCTTGCGACAAAAGTATTGCACGGGTTTGATGGCCGAAAAATTCATGAATCGGGTAAACCTATTGATTATTATTTGTGTATATGCTTTATATGCATCTTATCGAAACAAAAAACAAACTTTGCTCTAGATATATTATAAATATCAGAGATATTCTTATATATATGGGATATTTGAATGTTATCGAATGTATAAAAGATCTCTTGGAATATTTAAGCCACATTGAACGCGCGGTGTTACAGTGTTCCACTTTTCATAAAATTATTACAACCGGATTTACCAATCGTATTCCGCAGAGTGCGCGCTGCAGCTTATCCCCCGGACTTTCATATTATAACAAATATTTGAGATATATCGAGAGACGGATATTAGTTCTGGCGCAGATTCAAGCCATATGGTAATTATTTTCTTTTTTTCTCGAAGAACTGAAAACCAATACCTTTTTGAATCTTGATCGACGAATATTGGATATCTTATTTTTAAAGGCATCTCTATATTCCATTGGCAAAAAAAACATGTATTTATAAAGCTGTATCGCAAAACGGTTTCCTTTTGTCACCTATATATATATATATATTCTTTTGTACGAAAGAGTCATGTTCCGCAAAAATATATATACAAATGCAGGCACCGCGTGCAGGAAAATTTTTCGCGTTTCAACGTTAAAGATGAAATGCGGCTACTGCTGCTATAAAATCCGAAGTAGTTTTATTGTGCGACACGCGGGTCTATTGCAAAAAGTATATCGTGGGTTTTATGAAGCCCGCGCGAAAGCGGCAATTCAGCAGTTTCTTCCTAGTCGCAGCTGCCGCACCTTATGGAATTTGTGTGTTATACACCTATAGCTATGTAAACTATCAGTGATAAATGCATCACCATATATATAGTATAAAAATTCCTTTTATACTATATATATGTCATCGCGAATTCAATTTTGCATATATACAAATGGTTTTGCCTCTTAAAGTCCATTTTGCGTCACTGCTATTTTAGCATATTTTCAAGCTTACTTATATCATGCGCGTAACTATTTTTTCAGAGTATATGCAAAATCTGAAACAAGTTTTTAAACTACAAATTTTTTGCTGTTTAAATATACACACTATACACTTTTTATACCTCTATATATAATACTAAATCAGAATTATGAATGGTCACACGTAATAGTTTAAGCGCATACATAATTATTCTAAAATTTCAAATGAAACGTATAACAATGATTTCTATTATATCGGTAAATAGTTTGAAAGCAAAAAATTCCTCTTAGCACCTCCTGATACACGGCAAGCGTGAAGAAAACAATGACTACAGAGACTTCAGAAATCGGGAAAAAGCCATTGTACTACTTTTATAAAGGATGCATAGCGAGTTTGTATAGGAGATAAATAACGTATAGGCGCAGAAAAATCAAAACCGATCACCAATAGAGTTGAAATATCCGGTTTGCACACACAGCAGTAGTGCGGGCACGAAAATAGCGCATCTACGGCTCCATTCAAATGCAAATGCCTGGCCTATGCCAGATATATACACACGTCGTACAGTGCGTGCGCCTGCACACGGAGATCGAGCCGTTAAAAATGACTCCTCTCGAGTGTTTCGGGCCAAGCGAGGAAAAAAAGCTTCGCTTGCGCAAAGACGAGCACCTTTTCATCATGACGCGCGCGCAGCAACAGCAGCAGCAACTTCGAGGGGATCGGCAAATTTGCACAAGCCGCACTCGTGAAAACGCGTAGGCGTCCTTTGCTGATGTGTATAACTATATTACCGGTTTCGCTCTGCGCGGCCTGACATTCTCGACGATCATCATTCGAGTCGTTCGAATGTAAAATACTGTTCTGCATACAACACAAAGTGTACTCGAAAGTACTTGTGTATAGAAATATATAGAGTAGACGATGATGATGCGATCTTTTCTATTTTTCTTAATCGTATAGCCACATAGCGACTGAAATCAAGTTTAGAGATTCACACTTTTAGAAATTTACATTTTTAATCTTGGAATAATTTTCTTTTTTGTCTACCCCTTAAACAAATGTGTACAATGGAGTTTAAGTAAATCTTATACTATAGGTTTGATGGGCCTCTACCGCGATTCGCCATATATATTTACCCTGTTGAAAATTCAGTTTTGAGTCGCCTCATTTCTCTACGACTCCTCCGCGCGGCTTTGAAGAGAAACTATCGCGGGATCATTGAGCGCGCGGCAAATAACGTTGACCTCACATTCAGAAATTGCGTAATCTATATAGCTCCGTCAAAGCCGACTTACGCAATAAGACCGTGTGCTTTTTAAAGCCGCCTTATCGGTTTGACAATTTTTATGCCTCTTTCCCCTTTTCAACTGCAACTATATATGCATAGGTATATATAAGTACTTTACGAGCTTTCATTGCTTTATTGCTTTCCGCTTTTTGTTTTTACCTCTTGTTTTAGTTTCTTGTGCCGCACATTCTGGGATAATGATATTTCCAACACTTTTAGTCTAAGATTCTTAGAGAAATTAGAGCTAATTAATTTAAGAAAAAAAGATAAGATCATTACACGAAACGGCTTATACTTACTTTCTTTTGTTTTCATTTAATGGTCTTTTCGAAATTGCATTGAGAAAGTACGTTGCTAATAAGACCGCGTTTAAAAGATAAACAAAAAAGCTTGTGTAGATTTTTATATAAATATTTACAAATTAAATTTATACGGTGTAAAACTATTTTTTATAGAATAGTGTAAAAATACCCATATCTTATCTCTACATTTCCTGTATCTAATCAATATAGGAATAGAGACACACACATTATTATATTAATAGAACAACCATGCACGCATTAAGATATTTACCGACTTCTGGTATTCTAAAAGTCTTCGAGCTGATTAACTGTTCATTACAGATGCACATAATGTACTGTTATTATAAGAAGTAGATAATTAATAATGTCGGACTGGGACAGAATCCGCTATCGTGAGAAATAATTACGCTGAAGGCCGTCTGCACGCGCGCGCGCACGCACGCTATTCATTATCGTACCATATATATATATATGCTCTCGCGTGTGCGTTACAAATTTTACGATGCAACGCTAATTTATTACGCAGCAAAATGAATATCGACTTGTTTGTAGGTCATAAAGCATAAAGAGGATTACGAAGCGTTTTTATCTTTTCTATTCTTTTTTTTTTCTCCGCACAATACCGGAAAATGCAATAATACAGCGTTGAAAAACTGGAGATTAACGCGCGCGACTATTTCACCACGACGCCAGATTGTACCTCGGAGCTTAACAACAAATCTCATTATCTGCAATTGAATGTTTTAACAATTTAATTTAATTATAGGATTCATACGGAGCAACAAGTTATATAATATACTAAAAAAAATTGAAAATGAAGCTTTTATTTACGATAAAAACACGCCAGGAATAACTGTATAATACCAATAATTTCATAGGCGAGTCGCGAATAGACGGTAAAAAATGATTAGCCAACCGCAAATGATCCGGTGTCCCCCCATCGCACAACAGTATATATATATACCTCGTCGCGCGCACAATATTATTATTATCATCAATGAGAAGAAAATATTCCGCGGCTGGTTGATTTATATAGCCATAGGCGCGAGAGAGCTAAGAAACGAGGAAGAAGCGCATCCTTCGCGCTACATATTTTTATACACGATATATAAAAAAGAGAGAGACGCTAAGCCCGCCGGCCGACGCTTTTCTGCGACTCTATAGAATTTCTGCGGTATCCGTAATGGATAGGTACATTGTGTGTCTCCCTCCCACCCGGTACCTGACGCGGTCCGTGGAGCGTGTAACCTCGTAGAAATGCCACCTCTCGATGAAAAACCCGACGACACAACGACAAAAAAAAAAGGCGGACGCCCGATGCAGTCGTCCGATCGCACCGCAAACACACGATGCGCGCGCTCCGATCTTTGTGGATTTTATTCTTTTGTGATGATGCGCCGTTGCGTTTACTTTGTATAAAAAAGAGCGTATACATGTCAAAGTAATTAGTTTTATTTTACTTTGCAAATTTATATATAGGAATGAAATCAATTAATTTTACTCAAGTTTTATGTACAAATTAATATTTTCTTCATGATATTTTTTTCCAGTGCAAACGCATCTTTTAAACAATAAAATTTATATGCAGCATATTTTAACTGAATTCAAATATATCCAAATGGAATTTGGCCTTTTCCCTCTAGTCATTTACATAATTGAAAGTTACATAATAAGCCCACAAAAAAAAAATAAAAAAAATGTGTCTCATTGGTTATGGCTTTTTCCTTTTTTTACCCAAAGAGAAAGCTCGATTTTTCCTGTACAATATACTCGCAATTATTCAATTTCGCTCAAGAAACGATCGCCAGCAGCAGCAGCAGCAGCAATAGACAAAAGCTACCTATAACACCGCGGAACTCTCGTGCGGCTGGAACAATTTAACCCGATATCTACAGCACTATTATACATGCGCTCAAAATTGCAAAAGATAATCAACTCGCGAAACAATTTTTCCCCGTTATTCAACAAGCGGCTGCGCTCATTGCCGCTTAGCCATTATACATCCATAAGGCGATTTGCAAAATTGGTAATGAGCCGCGCGCAAAAAATCTCTCCACGTAAAAGCTGCTGCTACTGCTGCTGCTGGCGATTGTAAAGTCCTGCATATTACGCATATGGGTATATATATGCATCAGAGATGTGTGTATATGCAGAGTATATAACGACTCGATTCGCTCGCGCGCAATTAGACGAGAGACTCCACCGCCGCGACGTGGACTTTTCTATTAGTTCAGGTTATATACGAATCGCATAAGCGAAAGTGCATTGAATATATTGAACTGCCGCCGCATACATATAGTAGATGGTGATCACGTTCTTACACGTGCTGCCGGGAGATCGAGCAGACCGGTTGCAGCCGCGCTCAGTTTGTGTGTTACAGCACTGCCGCAGTCGCACTCTGCAAATGGAGAGAGAGAGAAAAAGAGAGAGAGAGATAGGTCGCCGACCCCGCGGCTTCGCTTTGTGTATAGGAGCAGTGTGCCCATATATATACAAAAAAAAAGACAATTTCACTGTCTATACAGGCGAGAGTGCACTTGGCCAATATTCCAAAAATCCCGCAGCTTTGGCCCGTGGGGATGTGAAATTTTTATACCGCGACAGCAGCACCAGCAGCAGCTCTTATCAAATGCTCACGCGCGCACCAAGTATAAGATGTATATATAATAAGTTCAGCTCATCGTATCGCTGACTCGTGGGATATTGTATATAGGTAAAATATTGAGATACACGGGATTTACACGAGGGCGGTTAATAAAATGTATGATATATGCATGACTTTGATAGTATTTTACGGTATATTTTACGATTACGGATATTATATTAACGTTCGGAAGTGTACATAACGGGGAATTTTCGTTTGATTCGCAGACTGGCACCACAGCTCTATTTTTCTCGGCCCAAGGAGGCTACGTGGACATTGCAGCTATTTTGATAAAGAATGGGGCAGGCGTCGATTCCTGTAGCATCGTAAGTTATCTAATATACTTTGCACCCTGTGTCCAAGGTGACTTTTATATATAATAATTATTTAAGTAGGTTATTGAGTAATTAAAAATATATATATCTATTCAAATTCGCTATGTACACTCTTTTTTTAAATGGAAAAGGAAAGAAAAAATACTTAAAAAAATTTAGACTTTATATCATTTCTTGGAAGTAACGGCTGTATTATATTTATAACAATCACTGTTCGCGAGCAATTGCAGCGGGTTCTTTTAAACAAAGAATTAGCAGCGCTGTATTAAAATATTACAGTGAAACCCGGCAGATAATTGCATAATTAATGATTTATTTTCAGGATGGAGGTACGCCGCTGTTTGTGGCCTGTCAATGCGGACATCTCGACGTGGTCGAGGGACTGATCGCTAAGGGCGCTAATGTGAATGCACACATGAAGGTACATATGTACATAATGACACTATAATGGACGTAACGTAATAAGTATAGGTACGTTGTATATATATATCGCGGCGCGGAAGCATCGGTAATGGATAATACAACAGCGAAAAGAGAGCGAGTATAAGCGCGCGAATGAAATGGTTATATTATAGTGCAGCAGACAGCAGCTGCCGCAGTTGTTGGCGTGCTCGCGAGTATTACTGTTAACGCCGGCGCAAAATTCACCTCCAACTCAATATCCTCACCTAATTACACAGTCACGCAAACAAAGTTGAAGTTTGCGAGGGAAGAGTGCATTCTATTACAGCCTGCTATTGCAGTTTTGGACTATTATATTAGATCGGATTGTTTGAATAGGTGGGGATATATATATGCGCGTTTGCTCTCGCACGCTTTCTATTGTACTGCGCAATACTTGTTTCTTTCATTTACATTGATAATACTTTAATAGCGTCATTTTGAAGCAGCAACAATTCCCAAATATATCAATATTTTTTTTAATAGCAATGCGAAAGAAAACTTCTATGGAGTCTTTTGCGAAATGATACAATTTTATCATTATCTTTGGTTATTCAGTAATGCTATCTATCCTATGTATTAGATAATGTTTTAAACATACCTCATAAATGTTACTCTCGCACAATGAAATTAGCATTTTGTATGTATACTATGATTATGCCATTAATAAAAGTAGAAGCCTATGGTTTATTGTTGGCACAAGGTCTGAAGATATATTAATGTCAAATGATTTTTCTTATGTCGACACAGGACGGTGCGACTGCTCTGTTCATAGCAGCTCAAAATGGACACGTGCGGATTCTGGAGGTGCTGCTTGCACACGGAGCGAAAACCGAGGCGGCCAGGACGGACGGGGCTACGCCACTTTGGATCGCTGCGCAAATGGGTCACGATCACGTAGTCAGGAGGCTCCTCAAAGCCGGCGCCAAAGTCGACTCTACGAGACACGTGAGTTGTGTCGTCTTCGTCCGTCGCTTATGTCCCTTTATACCTACTATTACTGTGCATCGTCGCCGTATTTTTAGAAATTGATTTTTCACGCGCCCGCGGTTTCCTAATTTTATACCAACAGATTAACGTTTCTTCTTGACTTCGTTTATTAGTCGTCGTTGAGCACGTATATAATTAAATTATGTTGAGATAATTAATTAAAATTTATATTTTATTCATCAATAATTGTTTTTTGTTGTTTTTTTTTTATAAATTATATTGCACATATTTAAGTCGACCTGTACTATAATTAAAATAAATCTTTATTGCAAAATGAAATAATTTTTCAAAAGACTTTCACTTGGTTTGTTGTTTAAGCAATAATCAGTATAAAAGAATGTGCGGTCTTATCTCTTTCATACTTATATTATTTATATATTATTTGTGAAATTGTTACACTCTTTCGCGCATAAATACTAATTTCTGCGTAAACACATAGCTTATAGTACATGATACGCGTATCCGTGTTATACGGTTTATAAGACATCGTAAAATAAAAGAAAACCTTTGTCGGTTCGGCTTTACATTTCTCTTTTCGGTGGAACTCTTCAGATCTTATTCGTTTTGACGTCATCGTATTCTATTTTAAGTCTATTCTTTACCTACGCGTATAGAACTCGTTCACTCGAATGTCTTAGCAGATAAAACTTGATAACAAGATTAAAGCGGAATTCGCTTGTGTTTTAGGATGGCGCAACACCTCTGTTTAAAGCCAGTCACAAAGGACACACAGCAGTTATAGGTGAATTACTCAAGTACCGTCCAAATCTTGGAATTCTTCCCGTAAGTAGAATTTCGTACACGTCAGGAATTCATTTTTGCAACTGATTTATAATTTATTTCGATACGATTATTGTGTGGTGTATGAAATTTAAACATTGTAATTATAGAACTTAGACACGTGTGTATCAACTGTATAAAATCCGGTAAAAATACGTTTAAATTGAATGAGGTAATCATATATAGAAATTATAAGAATACCAAATATTAATACGTTTTATTATTTATCAACGTTGTATGAAAATTCAATATTAAATCAACCTGCCTTCTTTATTTAATAATTCATAATTCCGAATGATGTTATTAATACATTCAATACGAAAGTTGTGATCCACTTTGTAAGATGTAGTTTAATTGTAACGGGAACCATCGTTGCGCATCGACAATATTAATTAAATTACTGTACAATTATATACTCATTAAAGTTCATTAAAAGTAAAATCAGAAAAGTATGATATTTGATTTAAAAAAATATTTTTGGTTTAATAATATGCAGTTGATAAATTTTTGAATAATTTTAATAACAGTTTGGGTACAATATTCAAGAAAGACTTGCACATATATAAATTATATTAGTAATGTAGAGTAGACATAACAAAATAAAACTTATAAATATAAAGAATAAAGAGATATTTTAAATTGCGTGTAAGCTTATGTATACATATATATACAATCCATACATTTTACATTATTTCAAAATTTTGTTCTTTTTTCTAGAACGGAGAAAGTGCTCTTCACGCCGCAGCGCTAATGGGTCATATGACGGTTGCACGTCAGCTCGTCGGAGCGGGTGCAGATCCGTTGTTGGTCAATCAGGAAGGGCTCACTCCACTACAGATAGCTATCAGACACTCGCAAAACCAGGTTGCCAATTATCTTAAGGACAAAATTAGATCAAGGACAGCGCCCTGTTAACGAGAGCCTCTTAATTTTAGGACGCATAAAATATAATTTACCCTTTCGCTCGCAAAAATATATTACAATATTTAGATCGAAATGCAAACTAAGCCACGATAAATCGGTATAAAGTTAATCTAAAACATGGTCCAGATATTAAACAAACTAATGGAAAATACTATTTAGTAGAATGAATTTTTATTTTAGAATATTTAATTTTAATAACATAGAAAAATTAAGATTAAAAACGCACATATGTAAAAACGATTAAGAAAAATGTAAATTTTATTTTATATTGATTAAGAACACCAAGTGTACATACCCGTCGCTTGGAAGTTGATGAAGTGGATGATATTTTGTTTGTATATTTTTGTTCTATAGTTTGTCTTGACTATATTTTGCTTACACCTTTGTCATTTTAAATTTTATTTTGCAAATTTTAATTTAAGAAAAAAACGATCATGGAGTATTAAAAAAAAATTATTATAGTTTAATTTTTTAGTGTTAAATTGAAAGATATTTTTTATCGAATGTGTACAGCACATTCAGTTCACAAGAATTACCTTGTATAAATATATAATAACTGCACTTAGAGCAATCCTTTATATTCTACAAATTTTTATTTTGTAATATACTACAGTTCCTTAATAGGACAACTTGTAAAGAAAATTACGAAACTATTGTTATAAATTAGTAACATTACTAATTGACCAATCAAGTGCAATTTTCGGTAGCTGTTTTAATGATGATACGTCCATTATATGTATAAATAATGCTTATCTATACTAATATTTATAAAATGTTGATTTTTATTTATTTACTTTAATCAGCAGTCTATAAAAAATAGTAAATAATGAAAAGCGTGCGCCAAAATCATTCTTAAGAGATATGAAAATTCTATAAGACTGACTGATTTGCCTTACCGAGTGTTTCATAACGTTATCTTCGGAAAGCGATAATATGGTATCAATATACATATACAAAACCATTATTTAGGCTTCACATGTGACTTATATGCCATCTTCGATTTTAAATTCCCTTTGTTATATTAAAACTAGAAAAGTTATTTAAATTAATGTTATGTTAAAACAATCTTAAGAGAATCTGAAATATAGTAACTCTTTACGATTTACTAGTGTTATAAAATTTATAACCATTTTTAGAAAAATTTTTTATTTTTCTCTATTTTTTTTATAAATGTATATTATGTATAAAGTTTATAACTGAATATGTTGAAATTGTTAACATAATTTTGATTCATTTAACATTGGTTTCTTAAATTGGAATTTATTTTTTGAATAAACAAGATTGAATCAATAAAAATATTTTTTAACAATTTTGTAATGAGTCTTTAATTCACGTTCCCTTAAGAAAAGTAGCTAACTACTATATATATATATATATTATGTCTTCCCATTTTAAAATGTATTGTAAATTAAAAACTCTTATTATTGTTATTATAAAAATTAGAAATATATGTGAAGGTTTAATGATGAATAATAAAAATACATGAACTGCTGAAAAAATACTTTTATTTAAACATTATTCATTCACAAACCATTTTTTTATTATTTATTTTATATTAATTTATAAAGATAATCTGCAACACTTTTCTTTCTGCAAAATATCACAGATCTGCTTGAATACTTATCGATCTAAATGTCCGATATAGTACATACAGGTGTGAATTCTACTTTCTTGTACTTTTTTTTTACTTAAAATCTATTATAAACTTCACACAATGTATTTGTCAAACGTAAAACACATAAACAATACGTAAATTTTATATGCATGCTCTTTTAAATAAATTAAACAAATCTTTTAATGTCGTTATGACTTATTATATGACTTTAAAAAATAATAAATGAATAATTGTTTACAACCCGAAATGCGTTTTAAGTTTCGTATTAATTGTATTAATACATGGAAATACGTACTTTAAATACATAGTTTATTAATAATAAAATTTGTTTTTATAAGCGCAGGCACTTTTGGTTACATTTACAATCTTGTTACATTATTTACAAGGTATAGTACGGCGATATAACACTGGTATAGCTGAAACGAATATTTATGAATTATATTAAATCATTTAGTAAGCGATAAGAAAATGTCAGATGCATAAGACGTTTAAATTCGCCCTTGTCTCTAGTCCACTAAGTGGCCGTTTCCTTTTCCATTTCAGATGCAAAGCGTATTCGCCACACATGAATTGGTGCGCTCTAGAGACACTAGCGCGAAAGTGTGTCAGGCGTTTGAATTCGCCGGTTAATACAGCCGGAGTGCGCTTACACACGCAAGCACCGCAGGAACGGACAAATTTCTTTCTTATAATTGGCTCTCGCGAAAATTGATATTAAGATGATTACGCGCGCCCATTCTAAAGCTGCGCGCGGCTAGTAATGGTCTCCTTTTATCAATGATCAACATTGCTCTGATAAGAAAGATAACTTGTTCCCTTCTTACGCACTGAGGACGTATTGTAGTCTCGGACCGATAGCGAAACGATATACATCATGACTCGGGACCGTATGCCTGATTTGTGTGCAGTAAGTTTGTTATTATACATAAAAATTGTTCACAATATAATTGCTTATCTAAATTATTTTAAAATTGATTAATATGGATTGTAATTTTCTTTTTAGATACGTAAAAATAGTCTTAATACAAACAACAGTTTTTTGAGAAATGTACATATACAAATGAAACAAAACAAGAAATTAAATGAGCTTCTAGAGGAAGTATGTACAAATATAACATTGAATTTGATTAGATACTACTTAATTTTAAGTATAAAAATATATTCATTTACTTAATTTTAGGTATAAAAATATATTCATTTGCTTCTAAGATTATTTTTTACCATACTCACATACACATGTATTTACTACACTTCTTTTAAAACTAAGTGAATTATGATACAAAAAAAAAACATATTTTTTTACAAAGTTATTAAAATGTCATATACTAATAGGTTCAAGAAACTCGTAGCTTGATTGACGTGATGATAGAAAATATTGTAATTGTAAAACAAATTCAAAGCAATGTACTCCTGCACACAAATCGAGGTGAGTTTTACCATATTTACATAGTGATTTTTTTTTTATTATAATATAACCAAAATTTTACAGAAATTCAAAAAGAATTGGAAACTCGGACATACGCTATTACTCAGTTAGCTCAAAGAATCTATAACAAACTAAGAGGTAGGTAAGTCAATTTTTATTACGTCGGTTATTTGTTCGGGTATTCCTTATTTACTTTAAAACTGAAAGGAATTATTTGTAATCTCTTGGTTTGACTGAAGTGCAATAAAGTACATGCACAAATTTTTAAAATATAACAATATTTAAAATTTCCATTTTATGATTTTTTTAAATTTGCTGACTTGAAACAATGAAAGTTACTAATGATTTAGTAGTAAAATATTTTGAAAATATTCAAAGTTATTTTAAGTCTTTCCTTTAACTATACTAATTTGTTAGCCTATATAATTTTATTTCGTAAAATCAGACTAAGAACCAAAAAAAATTTTTTTTAGTTGATTCAAATAACAATCACTCAACATTTGTACCTTCGAAAACTTTGTACGTTATTTTTTTCTTAGATAATCTAGCTACTTTTTTTGGTTTTGGTGTACTACATGACTCTGGTTCAGAAAAATCAGATGATGTATTAATATCTTCTGTTGAACTTTGTGAAGAAATTGATTTTCCTTTACCAGATGATCCACAATCTGAACTGTTTAAATTTGTTGTTTCTCTTGGAGGGCTCCTCCATTCCTTTATACCGGGATAAGTTAAAGTAGATAATCTCCGTAGGACTATTTTGGGTATATTATTTAATTGGATGTCCTGAATTTTCCTTGGAGTAGAAGCTTGAGACTTTTGTTTATCAGACTTCTTTGTTGTTGATACATTAGCATTTAAGTCTTTCTTGTTTAAAGAACTATCTTCATTTACTTCCATAACACTTTTTTCTACAGATGCATGCTCTTCATTAAATTCAGAATCACTTACTTCTGGGTTTTTGCCATACACACTAAATTTAAAGAAAATATATTATGAAAAATTATTCATGCATTGATAGTATAAATAAATTAATAAATAAAAAAATTACAAATGTAATATATAGGTATGTGAATAATGAGCAAACAAAATATGATAATCAATAAAATTAAAACATTAGGGCTCAGAAATAAATTATAATTTATAATTTAATTAAGAAAAAAGGAAAAAAAATCTTAATGAAATAAAATAATGGAATAAGCTTGAGTAAAATAAAAATTTAAATGAAAACCAATAAAAAATGATAATAATTCAGTCAAGAGAGGTGTTACCTGATATCATGATCAATCTGTTCCTTCAACTTAGGATGCTCATCAAAAATTTCTGATACTTGATCTTTAGTAAAATCGGACATGATTTTAATAAAAATTTTGGAAACATCTGCCAATAACGGTGACTTGCAAGCAGAAAGAAATTGTCTAAGCTTTATTAAAGTTGGAAGCATAACACTAAACTTGAACTTTTTCATCCCTTCCACAATTACAGTTAATGCATTGACTGCTGGATTAATCACTTCAGCTGCATTTTCGTCTTGAAAGTCATCATCTTGAGTTTTATTACTTAATGAAACCTGCATTTGATCATTTGAAATTATATAAAGAGCATCTTTAAGCACATATGCACCTTCAGAAAGTTTTATATTAATAAATTGTTCACACACTCCTTCTAAAATTTCTGAGTTTAATTTTGATAAAATTTTAAGTTTACTTGGAGGATCAAGATGCTCCAACATAAAATCATATATTAGCCTTCGTTTATGCTGATTCTTGTGTCCTGGTAATGTTAAAGCATCTCTTTCCTTTTTTCTTAGTATTCTGTCATTAAACTTATGCCTTGTTTGAGAATTATTGTAGTGAAATATACTTATTAGAAAAGATTGAGATATTAATGTCTTATTTTTTACTAATAATCTCTCTTTTATTAAAAAAATTGTCAACTCTCTTATTGTCTTATCATTATCAGATAACATTGTTAATATATGATAGAAAAATGCACCTTTTACTTTTATATAATCTTCAAGTAGCAATTGAACGAATATCACAACTATAGTTTCCCTAACCAGTGAATTAGGATCTTTCATACATATGCACATATCTGGTAAGTAAGGTTCTACTAAGGCTGTGAATCTAACACAAAGGTCAGCTAAGGCTTTCACAGCATTTATTCTGATGGCAGCTTGTGTTAATGTTTCCGAAGTACTTTCTTTACACATCAATCGTCCTAGTATTGGCATTATCTGCTCAGCAGTATCTCGGTCCCGCAATGCTTGTTGTCCTAGTAAAACTATTCCAGCAGCTTTGAATCTTTCTTTACAATGAATCGACATTTTTACGGTATCACAATCTAACAGTATACCTTGTATAATGCTTAACGTTGATTCAGACACATTTTCAGAGCACAAAAATGAAGCATGACCTAATGTATGCATAGCTTTCAGACATACATCAATGTTCACCTCTTTAAGCTCTTCATTTTCTTCTGTTAATCTATCTATTTGAACTTGTGATAATTTCATTAATTCAATAATATAGGAATGCATTAAATTATTTCCATCAGATTTATTTAAATATTTTATAATTCCACTTAAAATATCTATACATATGCTAATAGATTCCAGACTCACTTGAAATTTACAAAGGCATTCAAGGATATACCGAGAAAGGATTTCTAAGTAACTTTTTTCCATACTTTGCCAACTATGACTCAGTACTTCTAATTTTAAAATAGTTAGAAAACCATTACCTTCAATTATCTTTTTATAATCTTCAAAATATTTCTTCATATTTGTTAATTTTGTGTTTTCTGCCAAAGCTGAAAGTAGTACCCATGTTTCCTCATCATTATCACTTCCAATGTGTGACTGTATGTTAGCAATTAAAGCATTAGTAATATCTTCACTTTTTATCCAACTATCACAGATTTTTGATAAATTCTTTCTCATTTTTGCATGTGTTAATTGCCTTATTATCTTCCATGGTAAATACTGAACTTGATCATTAATTTCTTTTCTAAAAGGTGTTATTTTATCTAGCAATAAGTTTTTTAATGTTTCTGTAACTTTTTCTTGAACTTTAGTTTCAACATCATATATTCGGGGTAGAACTGCTTCTATGTATTCTTTTAAAACTTTTTCATGAAGTGCATTATGTTGTAAAAGGTTAGCTAATACTTGTACAGCCTCCGTTCGTACAGATAAGGCAGGGTCTCTACAGTGATGACCAATAATAGGTGCTACTTTATCTAACAGTACTGGAAAATGAATTACTAAGTTTTGAAGAATGTGCATTGTACTGCGTCTCACTAAAGCTCGTTCATCCTTCATCCTGTCCAAAAGCAAAGAATTAAAAGTATTAGGACCAGGAAGAGGATTAGTATCAATTTTAAGACCATTCAAAAGTACTTCCTCAGATGGAAATTCTTTATTATCTTCTGACATATCTAAAATATCTCTAACTGACAATTTATCACTGTTAATGATTGTTTCAATAACTGACATAGCTTTTCCTCTTACCATATTAGAAGAATCAACACAGCGACTTAGAGCAGTTCCTATTAATACTACTTTAGCCTGCTCTCTGTTATTAATTTCACTATCTGGTACATTAAAAGACATTTCTATTAATAATTTTCCAATAATTTCTTGAGCAAATATTCTGTATGGTATTTTATTATTAAAAGAAAATTTAATTAAATTTTCAATAGATTTCATAAAAGTCTTTCCATGGCAAATATTAATTAATTTCGATATAACTAACGCTAGTTTTTGTCTAGCTTCTGATCGATCTGGACATTTTACAAGTAAATGTTGAATTAACGTCTCTAAACCAAGCTCTGCTGATGATCCTTTTGAGATTAATAAGTTTTTAAAGAAGTAAATTATTGTGTCCCAAACTATATTAGCTGCCTTGAACGGTAAGTCTAAATAATGCGGATAGAGATGAGGCATCAAATATTGCATTATAAATCGAATAATATCTTCTACTTTTCCATGTCTTGGTTCACAAAGATCTTGTAAAGCTACATAAGCATTATAAGACAAAGAAGTTTTGGAAGCAGCCAAAGTTTTGTTATTGTTCATTTGAAATAGATTTTTCTCAGTTTCTAATTTAGTAACTTCTACTAAATTCATTATAGTTATTTCCAAAGATCTCACTTGATACTTCATATAGAATGTCTTTAACATCATTATTAGGTCAAATAAAATACTATTTAATCCTTTAATTAATGTAGTTTTTTCAGTTTGTAACATTTCATCACTGTGATCAGTATCATACAAATCTTCCAAATTATTTGATCTACATTTTTTTTTACTGACAATTAAATGTTTACTTAATTTCAATGTCTCAATTGCTCGATGATATAGATTTGGATGAAAGACATGATATGTACTACTTCCAGGAATGCTAAGTAAAATGAAATATAAGCTTACAGATGATAAACATGCTTGTCGAGAATCTTCATCTGCACCTGCAGCTTGACCGGTTTTTATTAGGTAGCCCAGAACTGCGAGTAATCCTCTTAAATTAATATTTAATGCAGTAAGAGTCTGCCATGAAACTTCAGACCTTTCTTCACTATTGGCCTCATCTCTAACTATATTTTCCGTAATCCATTTTTTTACAGTACTATAAGTCTCTTTCAAAAATAATTCCATGTCCTCACTACCCAAAAGTATGGAGTACTCAACTGGAGGCTCAGGAAAAGACATAAAATCATTATCCCACACTTCATCACTCCACTTTTCATCTATTGTATCTAGTTTAAAATTTTCAAATATTTGCAAAGGATCCATTACAGATTTTTATTTAAGTCATCTCACAAAAAACATTTTGATTCCATGCATGTTCTGCACTTTACAATGTGTGACGACTTAGTAACTGAAGTACCCAAACATAACCTGTATTTTCTGAAAAAGATCGTTGAAGAATTAAAGATAAACAAACAAGATGGTGATGTAGCTAGTAAGAATGCAACTTCCGTAACTAGTGATATTTCATTTTCAAGTTTGGTATCAATGATTTTTTAAATTTTTGTAATAAATTCGAAGTAACACATCTTGTATTAGATTTAGCAATAAAATCAAGTAAATTAGTAAAATGTACAATATGCAGTGTACCTATCTATATTTTGATTACTAATTTTCTGTTAGAATTAGGAAAAGATGTTGCTAGTGTTGAAGAAATTACAGTTAACACAGCTCGTGAAGGACCAGCATATAATAGAATTAAAGTTTTACAATATACAACTATGTTTAATATGTACTCAGAAACAATGCAAGATTATAATGAAAATTTGTTACGCTATCACGATAAATGTTCATCTCTTCTACACCAACAAAGACGATTATGTAAGAACATTATTTAAGTTAGTGTCAAACACAAATCAAATTTTAGTAATAAATTGAACTATTTATAAGTTGTTAATTTTTAGTGAGAAGACAAATCACAAGTGAAGAATTGGATGACATGCTTGATTCTCAAGAAACTAGTCTATTTGTTGATAATGTAAGTATTTTGTGTTTAAAAAAAGAAATTGTTTTTTAAAAATCATAAATGTTTTTAGATTTTAGTTGAAACTAAATTGGCTCAACAACAACTATCAGATATTCAAACAAGACATAATGAATTACAAAAGCTTGAAAAATCTATTGTTGAAGTTAGAGAAATTTTTCTTGAGATGGCATTTTTAGTTGAAAGACAAGTATGTGTTTAACATCATACTGATCTGTGGCGCGCATCCGCATAAATTTAAATTTCTAAAAAATAAATAATCTAAATTTTTATAGGGTGAGCAAGTAAACTGCGTTGAATATTTTGCAAGTAAAGCTACTGATAATATTGATAGTGGTCGTGATCGTCTTCTTAAAGCAAATGAGAAAAGAAGAATACAAAGAATGGTAAATATTTACAAATATAAAAATTAATATTTTTTAGCTAACAGATGTTATTTATAGTAATTATTTTAATTTCAGAGAAAAATGAAGATAGCTTTAGTGATATTTATTATTATTTTAATAATTTTTTTAATGATAATTTGCTCATAAAATTTGTTTTACATAAAAATATAAAAAATCTAATATTACATTCGTAAACTTACACGTCATTATTTTTATAAAAGATAAGTAAATACTTTTTATAAAAAAGTATGCATTTACAGTTAATAAGTTATTTCATCTTAATTTTAAAAATACTTTCTGATAATCTCACATTAAAAGTTAATGTTGCTCACATGTAAATTTATACTTTAACAGATTTTTTAGAAAAATATTTCACATAATTTTTAAAAAACATAACAACACCTTTTGCACTTGGTCTTGTTTTGTAGTCTGGATCTGTACAAGCAAAAAATATTTCTAAAACTTTATCATATTCTGGACCAAGTTCTATTGCAGGTAATGGTGGCCTTGTACCTAAAATAATTGTTAAAAGTAATGATATGCAAATTTAGAAAATAAGTTAGATATTTTAAATATAATTTTTTTTTAGATAGATAACTATAAATACCATAATTACTATCATCTGGATCTTTTAAGCTTTGGATAAAACTATCTTCCATATCAGAATTTGGGTCATTATTTTCTTTACTTGTATCAATAGCTGCACATTCAAGCATTGAATCATCAGCTGACATATCTGTTGATTCATCAGGATTTTCAAAATGTGGTGGGGATAAGGCAATCATTTCATAAAGTACAAGACCATAAGCCCACATATCTGCCTTATTAGTGACAGGTCCAACTTCTATTATTATTAACAAATAATAATATATATTTAATTTACATTTAATACATAAATTTATATAATTTTAACAGTTACATAGTGTTTAATGTCTATCTCTTAGTACTCAGTAGAATAAAAATAAGGTCAATAATTTTAAAGCAGTTTCAAAATGTAACGTAGCCTGTTAAAATTAGTTTGATAAATTATTTATTTAGAACATGAAGGAAAGTTAGAGTTCTATTAGGAATATATAGTCACCGATATTACAGAGATTCTCAGTTTATCTATTAAATTTTTGAATAAATGCAATTTTTTATCTAGAAATTCATACTTTAATAAAATGATGGAATGTTCAGACCAATGTTTATATTTCCTATTAATAACATTTGTTTAATAAAGACTCTGTAATTCATTATATGAGATTCTCTAGTTAATTAAAAATTGAAATATTAAAAAATGGTTTTAATTTAAATAGTAATTACCATTTATAACTTCTGGAGGGCTCCAGCATTGTGTACCAATGTACATAAATTCACCTGTTGATGTATCCATTTCAAGTGCTTTTGTTAAAGGAACTGAAACTCCAAAATCGCATATTTTTACCACACTTTGATCTTTTGAAATCAAAATATTATAGCTTTTTATATCTCCATGAAGAATATAAGCTGTATGGTGTAGATATTCTAATCCTTTAGCAATTTCATACCCCGTTTTTAATATATCATCTGCTGAAAATTGAATATCACCTTCTTCAACTTTACTTTCTATCAAATCTCCTGTAAACATTATTAATACAAAATAAATTAAATAATTTTCAAAATATAATACACATTATTTTTAAAATTTGTATCTACTAACCTAAAGAAATATCTAATTTTTCCATAGCAAGACAAGGTTCACCATTAGATGCATATGTAAGAGCTCTAAATCCTACAATATTTGGATGGTTTAACTTTCTTAGAATTTCTGCTTCGATCTTAATTCTAGAACTGTATTTTGAGTCTTGTGTGACATTTCTATTGCGTTTTTTAATTGCCCATGGTGATCGTGCAAATCCCACTTTTGGTGATCTTTCAAATGTGAACACATTTACCCCTATTTATGCAAAATAAATTTTACGTACATATAAAAAAAACAAATCGAAGAAATACAGTAAATAAAAAAAATAAGCCGCTCACCGCAACCATAACCTATTTGCTTAAGAAACGGCGATGGTGGAATTTTTATAGGGGTATGAAATTCCGGATTATCAGTTATTCTGCTTCTAACTCGTTTGGATGTTGGTGTTTTAAATTCCGTCATTATTAGTAGGTATCGTTCTAGACTATAATGAAATAATATTGGAACAAAACACTCAGAAAAATGAACACTTAATCACAACTATATAACTTAAACGTGCATCCGTGCACTGCAACTCAACCGTTTATTTGGAGCAATGGAACATCAGAATCTCAAATTCAAATACAGTGTTACCACCCGAGTAGAAACTCACATAAGGCGAAGATCCGGGCCTGATCAGTAGCCTGAAGTTCCGGATCAGGACCTTACCAGGATACTGACCAGGACCTTATCAGGTGTGTGATCAGGCTTTGATCAGGACCGGATGAACATCCTGAGGTCAGGTATTTTTGTAAGGTCCTGAGCAGGACCTGATATGGGAAACAGCACAAAATCACCATGGTTGTGATTTTGAGGTTAGATTATGTTACGGCGCGCCATACAAAGGCCTGCGATGATAC